>CAEGAF010124246.1:0-10343 GCA_903067075.1 Micropoecilia bifurca | reverse complement strand
GGCTTTCCTCTGTTCTTTATCCACCACCACAATGTCTGGTTGGTTCGCCATTACCATCTTGTCTGTCTGGATCTGGATCTATACACATATGAAACATATGTACCATGAAACATATGTACCATGTTTGATGTTTGTAGTAAATGATGTATACTCACAAAGAACGAGGTAATTAGTCCAAGTTTGTCGTTTATTGAATCTTCAGAAACTACAGTGGCTGTGATGCGCCACAGCAAAGGTAAAACAACCTGAAAAGGTGATCAACTCTAAACCACTCCTACATTTTTACTCTCCGTCTCTCTTTGTCATTTAAGCACACCCATTGCCATGGCAACTGTCTGACCTACACAAGCCGAGCAGAGATTACTTTAAAAACATAACATTCATTCCATTCCATATTTATTTTGCGATCATTAATAAGCGCTCCCCTGAACTCAGTGGTGGTTGATTAGTTAATTTTAAATTCCTGCTCTGCTAGTTATTTTGGTAATGGAACCGAAACGCACAGAATTGTGCAACACCTTGTTGAAGCAATAATCACTGAGATTATTATTTTGGTTAGGTCATTAATTTGAACAGGGTTTTTATTTTATTAATTAATTAATTAATTAATTTTTTTGTTATTGAATAAAGTTACAAACTTTTTGATAAAGAGTCAGAGGAGGATGTGCTGGTCTCAGCATCCTGGTGGCGTTCAGTTTGTGTTATGATCCGTGATTTTCTGTGTTTATTTTTGAGTTCTCTGTGTAGTCCTGTTCCCTGTGAGTCCTGTCTCTGCGTCTTCCCCGTTAATTGTTTCCCAGGTGTGTCTCGTTCCCTTGATTACCCCGTGTGTATTTAGTCTCCCCTGTTGTCTGTGTTCCTCATCGGGTCCTGGTCGTATGTCGTGTCTTTGTCTACGTCAGTTGTACTGTGAAGTCCTGTGCCAGCATTCGCTCTTTGTGTCATGTCAGTTCTCCAGTAGAACTGTAAAGTCCTGGTTTGCCCTAGCTCATCGTGTCAGTCGTGTTAAAAAGTCAGTTGCTACCGGTGCTGAGCCCCTGTGTTGTCTGCTCTGCCGTGCTGCCTGCCTGTTTGGACTGTCGAGCTAACAATTAAATTTCATCATTTTCACCATAACCTTGAGCCCTGCGTTTCTCCTCACCACAAACACCCCACTGTTCATGACAGTTTGTCACTTATGCCGAGATCAACTCAAAACCTTCCCCGATCGACATATTGCCCCCCTGCTCTAACAAAGACAGCCACTCCCCTCTCTTGCAGATACTGCGTACCGCTGCTAAATCTGGATTATTTTTTAAATATACATGCACGCACACATGTGTATGTATGTCATGATGTTGATTGTAGTAGTGTTGTGACCCCAAAATACGGAGAGGCTGAGGCAGTATCTCAGTGATGGTGATTTAATGAAAACCCAAAGACATCCAAGCAGGAGACATGAGTGAACATGAGGATCTTGCATGTTGTGGGAGAAATGAAAGGTTAAAATACTGCGGAAGGTTGCAAACTATAAACAAAGACCAGAGCTGATGAGTAATTGATTGCAGGTGAGAGAAGTTGGAGCAGGAGTCAGGCTGAGGAGCGGGGAGAAGGTGGGAGGATACACAGTGGAACACAAAAGAGTGAGTTAAAAAACGCAATGGATCTGGAAATAATTCTAACCTAAAGAAACACAAAACTAGAAAGAGACCAAGACATGAGGGGAAACTAAAAGAAACAAGGCTTATCTAATAAGCACTTAGGAACACAGAAACTAGAATAACCAGAAGGACTAAACAAAGAAATAAACCTAACTAGTGTAACAAGATAACATATCCAGAAAACACTACAAGGGGGCTAAAATAAATTAACACAAGAATGAGAAAGATCTAACAAAAAAATTGAAACAACAAATAATCAAGAGTAAAACAAAACATAATTGATAACTAAAAAGAGGAACAGCAAAAACCCAAAGTACACAAAACCAACCCCCCCACACCTCCCTTGTCTTGACAGTATAATGTGTGTGGCCACATAATATGTGTGCATAACGATGGCTTACTATCATTTCGAAGTATTCAAATTAATCATTCTTTTAGTAAATCCAACAAAAAATTGTAAATGCCCAAATTTTAATATAGAATTGTTAATGTATAAAATTCAGCAGTAAAATAATATCTATATGTCCATCTGTTTTCAGGAGATGTTGAAGCTTTCTATTATTGACATGATCTTCACAGTCGCCAGCATCTTGCTCATTGACTTTATCAGGGGTCTGGTGGTTCGCTATCTGAGTGACTGCTGCTGCTGGGACTTAGAAAGCAAGTTTGTAAGTTGTCTTAAATTACTTTCCAAATATTTTAAGCTCTCACACACAGACCACTCTTGCATACGCAATTATTTTCTTGCACACGTACACACGCACCTACCCCATCAGAGGGCAGGCCAGTTAATCAGGTACCTACAACAGTTAGTGGTGGGCTATGCATTCAATACCTGGGTCTTAAGAGAGGGTTTACCTACTTAATCCACCATTGTGACATTACAATTGTACAACCCACTGACTAAAACTATGCAAAAAATGCAATATAAAAAGGGCTGGTATTACTGAGGTCCTGTTCAGTCCTGACATCAACATCAGTAGAGCAGGGGTCCCCAAACGTTTTCCTGTGAGGGCCACATAACTTTTCCCTTCTCTGGTGGGGGGCCGGAGTCAGTTTGTAACAGAAAAAGTGTGACAAAATGCAGGAGAGACTAAATGTAAAAATGTATTGTTTTCCAGAAAGCACAATCAAATAACCCTCTTCTTCACAGAAAAAATCCAGGAAATAACACTATTTATGAAATAAATACCGTATTTTCTGGACAATAAGCTGCACCCTCAAAGTTTAAAAAAAAACCCCCAGTAAACATACACATGTAAGCCGGACTATAAGCCGCATATATATGCTGCTTTCTGCTGTTTTCCACAATGATACAGCAGCAGCAGAGGAAGGCAGACACCTAAAATTTGAGTCAATTGAATATCACATTTATTACGGTTGAAAAAAATTAGATTTAACAGAACTGATTATGGTACTTTCCAAACAGTAACTGTAACAGTAAAAGTGCTGATCCTTCGTGTCTGGCGAGGCATGTGCTAAATGAAAATGGGCACCTTCTTCTTCTGTTATATCCTAATATCTATGCCTCAAATTCTCATAATGATCCCAGTATTATTAAAAAACCCAGAAAAATCTTCTTTTTCCCTTCAATGCTAGTTAACTGATCAACACCATTCTCAAATTTCAATTCCTTATTAAAACATTTTAATGGGCGCTTTCTTCTTTTATTTCCAATTTTGACTTCCAATGATATACTTCCTGCTAAAGAGCCCACTGGTGGTTGAAGAAAAATCTTCAAATAAGCCGCACGGTTCAAAGCTTAGGAAAAAAGTAGCGGCTTATAGTCCCGAAAATATGGTATATGAAAAAAAAATCCTAATTGCTCTGTGGTATTGTTCAGGGGGCTGGACCAAATGTGGAGGTGGGCCGGATTCAGCCCCTGGGCCGTAGTTTGGGGACCACTGCTGTAAAGTCTTTACTGCATCAAAATGTCCAGCTGGAGAATGACCATGTAGTGCCCTGAACAATTCCTTTTGCAAACCACTTGGAACAACAATCTGCACGGCAGGATCACCAGGGGGATAACGAACCTCCCAACAGAGAAGAGAGTCACTAACAATTAGTTTTGGAAACTCCCTTCAAAAATGTGTATGCTCCGTGGAGCACTTCATCTTTGCAAAGGGAGGACTATTACTTGTGAGAACCAATTCCAGAACAGTTTTTAACAGAGGATTGTTATTCTGGATTTGTCTAAGATAGTCAGTGTCTCTGTTCAGGAAGGAGAGGTTAATAGGATGACCTGGTGGACCAATGCAGTAACATCCACAGAATTTGCAGTCACTGTTGGAACAAGAGAGGAATTTGAGGGATTTGTGTCAGTAGAACAGTTAACTGCAGGGGATGGTCAGCGTGACATTGAATCAGCATCATTGGAGTTTTTACTAAAAATGTCCATGTACTTTAGTTATAGGTCATTAAGTTGAGACTTTTCAACAGGAGACAAGTGTACCTCGGTCAGATTACTGTCAAGTCATCAGTAGAGCAGCTGTTTATATGAGCTAATAACTACTGCTGTGTTCAGGTGAAAAAATATTAATAATGACAAAATAGACATAAAATCTGACAACATAATGTAACAGACTGGATGTTCTGTTTTGGTATTTTTGCTATTTTTTTCTGTGGGAAATGATTGGCATTTGGCGTTTATTTCCCTGAGGTTTGAACATATCTCTGCTTTATCTGCTTGTTGAGCTGTCTGTCCGCTGTAGGATCCGATTGTCGGATAAAGCAACACACAGAGCGAGAAAAAGCAGAATAGAAGTGGTTTAGTCTAGTTTTGTTCTTCACCTGGCAGCTTTATTGTACCTTTATTGTGTGTACTGCAGCCGCTGCAATTTCTAAAAGTTAAACAAGCGGCAAAAACTGTACTAATCCCCTCCTTTGTTCGTAAAATGTGGCAATATTTATAACAGTCATCAAACTAAGACTGCTACAACATAAAACCATTGACCAATATAAGAGAAATTTGAGCTGGCTGGTGGATATAAATACAATATAGTAATATTCTATTCACAAAATCTAAACAATAATATGTCCATACCCCTACTTTTGAAAAGTTATCCCCCATGCCCACAAGTCAATAGTTCATCAATATGAACAAAACAACCTCAGTGCAGAGAGGCGTCTTCTGCTGTTTTGTTGTACACAACTAGAAGGGACAACCGCTCCAAGATAGCTGCACCCAAATTTCCTGCACCCAAGCAGCCGATGCGGGGTCTACTCATTATTATGTCTATTGTTCCAGTGCTACATTGTTTACAGTATTTAGTAGGCCTGCTGTATGGAGAAGGCCCTGGGCAGATTAGATTGCCCTTGACAACACAAAGATATTGAAATCTGATTGCATGAAACATTGATGGTCCATAGAGATATGTATGGGAAACAGCTTTGCCATGTGAAACATAACAAACAATAGACTAGATTATTGGAAGTAAATTTATTACATTTAACTGAAAACCCCCCCACATAAATTAGGTTGTAGATATGTCAGAAATTTTGATACTTTTTTTTGACCAGCAGAGAGGGCCTTGAATAGAGTATTTACAGTAGTCTAATCTCTTTTTAAAAGCCCTTTTTTGAATGTGTTGCTTCTTGTACATGTCTGTGTGGATTATTGGTGTTCCGTCCCATCAGATTTCAATACCTATGTGTTGAAAGGGAAGCCTAATCTGCCCAGTGCCTTCAGAATAGGTACACCAGGCCTATGTTCAGTAAAATAATATAGCTGCGGAATGATTCTTTTATTCAATAGGCTTTCAGATTTTCAGATTCACAGATTTCCAACTCCTGCTCAAAGGCATACAGTGATGTCAGATGTTCTCCACCCTCTGATTGGATCGTCATAGCGAATATTCTCACCCCAAAGTTTTGCTAGCAACATTGCCAGCAATCTGCATTACTCACATTAATTTGTGGGAATTTATTTTATTTTATACACAATGGATGACAAAAATAATGAAATTGTTCTGGTCTCAAATATAATTTAAAAAAAATCCATTTTCATGATGGACGTTTTCTGACCCACTGGACATCGTGAAGATAGGTGGGGAGTCTCAGCCCTGAGCTTTACCATTTGGTTAGCATTGCAGATTAAATGGCTGGAATTTAATTTGTATTATTAAATAGTACATTAAAAAAAATCCGCAACTGAATATGTGCTTCATTTATTTCTTCGTTATGGCACTTGGCTGTAGGGTAGGGGTTTGGAATGGTCCTAGTTGGATTTTTTGTTTTAATAGCAATAGTATTCACTCTCAATACAAGAAAAACCGCAAATTAGTATTAGTAGGCTAATCAATGAATAAACAGTGCTGCACAAATTGTCGTACCCTCTCACTCGTTCCCCACCTTCCTCCGTGTCTTTGGGCATGCCTCATAAACCGCCTATTGCAGTTTAACAGCGATTATATAAAAAATATTATCACAAGAAAATCTACATAAGTGCTTAGCTGTCTGTGTTTATTTTGGATACAGCACAGTTAGTTAAAATTCAGGGTCACTCAGGACACATTTAAATTACCCAAGATGCAATTAGAGCAGGATGCTTGAAATCCGATCACACAGTACTGATGTTAATGCCAGGGCTGAACAAACCTCTGTAATACCAGACCTTGTTATATTGCGTTTTTTCTTTGTTATAGAATTGATAAATTGTATAATTGCAGCATCATAGTGGTAGCTTAAAGCGGTAAAGTTCCTCTTATGACTGAAAATATTCTATATAGAGACCAATGGAGGAAGAAGTGACTTACCTGGACGTAAGGAGTGCTTCAAAGAAAACTGCAAACCTGGCAATGATTCTTATATTTCTTCAAAGCAGACACTTAAGTCATCATTTTAGAATCAATTATTCTGCTTTTTGCTGTGTGCTACAGCAAAAAGCAGAATAATTTCAAGTTTACCTGAAACCTTGTGACCAGTTTAAACTTTCTCGCTTAAAGTAGGCATAAGTAGTTCGTTTTCAAAGAGAGAACTTTTCATAGCATTTCTATGGATAAAAAAAATCTATGTTTTAAAAAGTTTAAGTCATAGCCATAATGTCCTTAATGAGCTGAATATTTTGAAAGTTGAATAGGTGAAATAGCAAAAAATCATGAAAAAGTAAGAAAAGAAAGAAGCAACATGCAGGCGTGTGCAGAAGGTTATTCTTAAGAACTTTAAAATGCATATCTCAAGATACACAGACAGCGGTACAGCCCTGATGGTGGTTGGTAAGCGAAATCAATGTTTATTTGTATAGAACATTTTGGTAACAAGCTAGTTAAAAGTGCTTTATGTAATAAAAACACAACACTATTAGCAAACAAAAAAGAAGCATTACATTACAGTGGCAGAATAAAGAGAAGTAATGAAAAGTTGGAATCTTGACCAGAATAAATTATTTTCCTGTTATTATTAATGAAAGGCAACTCTAAACAAATGGGCTATTAGCCTTGAAGAACTCAGTGTTTCAGCAGTTTTACATTTTTGTGGAGGTTTGCTCCAGACCATAGGAGCATAAAAACAGAACACTGCTTCTCCATAATTGGTTCTGATTTAGCAGCTGTAGAGGAGACCAGATCAGAAGACCTGATTGGTAGGGAAATGTGATAAATTGTTTATAGATCTTTTATGTTTGTACGGATCTGTGTGGTATCTTGTACAGACAAGATATCCACACCTCGCTTTTTGCCCTTGTCCTGATGATGCCAATATGCTTGTGAAAATAACCAATGGGTTTTAGCTAAAGTGCTTAATGACCTTTTCTATTTGTATCAATGAAAATTGGGTGTGAAATAAACTAAGCCTTTCAGCCTGAACCAGATTTAAAAAATTACTCCAGGCATATTCATAGACTACAGACTTAAAATGAGCTATAACAGAAAACACTAATAAGAGGACTGATGAATTTGCTTCATCTAACTTCTTCCATTGTATTAAAGTATTGATTTCCCAGCCTAAAAAAGATTTAAATGTTTTCAGAAACACATGTAATGTATTTAAAATAAACTTTTGATATGTTTTTGCAGCCTGAATATGGAGAATTTAAAATAGCTGAAAATGTCCTACACTTGATTTACAACCAAGGAATGATCTGGTAAGTTTGAAAGATTATTCGTAACCCTAGTAAAAATAAAATGATATAGAACTAATAGAGTGTCTGTTACTGGCTGTGACCTTGTTTAAAAGAATATGACTTCCTAAAAACCTCATTTTACTCAAGTGCCTGGCCTGGATATATATTTTTTGCCAATTTCAGGAGATAACTACACAGATAATGAAGTGAAATTATGACCCTTTAAGCGTAATGCCTTTTTTATAATCCTGTGTGTGTTTGTGCGTGTGTCTTTCATCAGGATGGGAGCCTTTTTCTCTCCCTGTCTTCCTGCTTTTAATGTGTTGAAACTGATTGGCCTCATGTATCTAAGGAGCTGGGCTGTCCTCACTTGTAATGTTCCTCATCAGCAGGTTTTCCGAGCTTCCAGGTCAGGTCTGCAAATCTCACCTCACACTCCCCCCCCTCCACTCACACATATTTTACGTGGACAATCTCCCTATCAAAAATAAAATCCTGCAAATGTCCACGAAAGGCTTACATTCTATGTAAGCCTTTCATTCTATGTAAAGGCTTACATTCTATGTAAGCCTTTCATTCTATGTAAAGGCTTACATTCTATGTAAGCCTTTCAAAATAACTGCTGTCTGCACAATTTAGTTCTTATGTTGCATCCAAAAAATTCCATTGGTTGTTCATTTGATAGAAAAAAAGATTTTGGAGCACACTGCTTTAAAGGGTTAGTGTTGTGTATTTTTAGGTACAATCATTAACTGCTTAGGTTATCAATCAATCTAAATCAGGTTTATCTTTATTGCACATTTCAACAGCAAGGTGGTTCAAGATGCTTTTCATAATAAAAACACAAAATTACAACGTTATAAAGAAAACACCAAATATTAAAATATTTGGTTTTTATAATATTTTAAAAATATTACATCTTGATGAGCTACATTACCAAAATCAAACACATCAAATGTTGATCAAGGTTTAATTTATTATGGGTCTAAAAGAACTGTGGGTTTTAGTCTAGATCTAGGGGAACTCAGTGTTTTACAGTTTTCTGGAAGTTTGTTCCAGATTTGTGGTGCATAGAAGCTGATTGCTCAGGCCTGGAAGGCTGGTACAACAACAGCCAATCTTTAATGTATTGTGGTGCTAAGCCGTTCAGTGATTTATAAACTAACACAAGTATTTTAAAGTCTATTCTCTGAGCTACAGAGAGCCAGTGTAGGGACTTTAAAACAGGTGTGATGTGCTCTAACTTCCTGGTTTTAGTGGGAACTCGAGCTGCAGCATTATGGATCAGCTGCAGCTGGAGGATTTTTTTTCAGGCAGTCCTGTGATGACACTATTGCAGTAATCAATGCGACTAAAGATTAATATATGGTCTGACATGATAACAAATTTTGCTGAGCGATTGTCTAAAAAATTATTGCAATAAATGACAATATTGTTTGAGGAGCTTTCTACACTGATTTAATGGAAATGACATAATAATCCAAGCGATATCATGCCAAAAATAGATGCACGTTATTAAAAAAAACGCTAAACACTGGAACTGGTAAACAAAACTCAAATGAACTCTCAGTCTACGTTAACAAAAAATGCACTTGGACAAAAACTAAACATAAAACCAAAGTGGAAATAATAACTACATTCAACCAAAAGAGTACAGATTCTGAAATCTGTTGTACACTATATTGCCCTCAGTAATAATTAGATTTAGATAGAGAAGATGGGCATATCCGACCACCAGTGGTGGAGAAAGTACTTAAAAAATTTACTTAAGTTAAAAGTACAAAAACACAGACAAAAATGTACTCAAGTAAAAATAAAAGTACCACATACCACATTCCCATAAAAACACCTAAATATTTTACTAAAGTAAAAGTAAAAAAGAACTGGCTTTTAAAAATTCTTAAATATTAAAAGTAAAGGCACTTGCTGAATAATACCTAATCGCTAATATCAGTAAGTGTACCGATTGTATTTAATTTTAATACATCAGAAATGTGCCATTGTAATGAACAATGGCACAGTTAAAGCATGTTTTTATTGTGTTTACTCTGTAACATAGCTTAGACTTAGATATTTGATTCTATGTGCCATAATTTTAGGGATGGAAACACCTCGTCTCCTGTCCTAACATAGCACAAACTTCTTTTTTTTGCCAATAGTGGCTTTTATTTTGAGAGAAATTCAACTGGCAGGGGAAGACATGGAACCAAGGAGTCACGTTGCATAGTTGTAGTCTAGACCAGTGTTTTTCAACCACTGTGCCACGGCATACTAGTGTGCCATGAGTGATAGTCAGGTGTGCCGTGAAAATTATCCAATTTCACCTATGGTACCTATGTTTTGAACCATGCAGATTGTAGCCAGGTGAGGCTTTTCTGTGGATTTTCCTTCAACCACTAAGGGGCTCTCTAGCAGGAAGTGAATCATTCGAAATCAAAATTGTAAATCAAAGAAGAACAGGCTAATTTTCATTTAGAACAAGCACATGCAGGCACAACAAAGAAATGTTTTAAAACTCATATAATACAGTTTTTAAGTTGAGTGCTATCGATCTATCTGGCAGTAAAGGAGGGAGATGGATCCGCTGCACTAAAATCGGCATGAAAGTTTCGGCTTTGGAGATGGAGGGTTGTGTCCTTTATATA
>CAEGAF010124232.1:0-27957 GCA_903067075.1 Micropoecilia bifurca | reverse complement strand
GCCAATGATCGGCCGATCCCGATCATCACCGATTTCACGGAAATCGGCCGATTATGATCGGTGACCGATCGATCGGCACACCTCTAGCTGGATGTATTAACATTTTGTAAAAGCAATTATTGAAACGGTGAGTTGACTCAAAACATTTGCTCCTGTAGCTGCTGCTACAAAGAGCTGGATTAAACACGGATGCACAAAGATTTACATTTGAAATAAATGTAGCATTTTCCTTCCTTTTCACAAATGCGAAGTGCTTTGCGCACATTTCTCGCATACGATTCCAATAAAATACACCAAAGATAGCTGTTGTAAAATGCACTGTCAGGATGAACTGGAACAAAGTGAAGTTTTCTTTTCTCTCCATGCTGTTCAAAGACTTTCCTTCTGGTGAACTAGATCTGCATCCAGCTGTCGCGACTAATTCTCCCCTTTGTTTTGCAACATCAAGCCTGCAATGCCAGAAGTTGTGGAGTGAAATATTGATAAATTTTCATCAGCGACACACTTCACTGTTGAGGCACAGAAACAACAGGAACAAAACCTTAAAGTACACATAAGGAAGAAAGAGCCAAAATGACTTCTGATCCTGATAGATGAAGCCTGGAGGGGATCTCAATCAGCCGTAAATGCATGTATATGACTGATCAAGCTTGACTATTTGTCAGGACTCTTTCATTCATAACTTAGTGGAGTTCATATAACATTTATACTCCAACAAAGGAATCTCTTAGCATCTCTTGTGTTTTTCTATCACTTTTCTCTCAGATGTTTCCCTCTTGTTCTCCTCTTTGACTTGTTTCCTCTCTTCGCCTTCCCTGCCATCCATCTTTCAGCTTCTCCTCCACTTCCTCCCTCTTCTTTTCTTCCTGCTTGCCACACACACGCTGGCATGCTGACACTTAAACTAAATGCACTCACACACACCCTATTCCCTTACTACCTCCTCTCACCACCCACATAGAAAGGAGGACACATCCAGGCCACAAAACATACACACACACACACACTTGCACACACACACACACACACACACACACACACACACACATAGAGTACTTTCAGCGCTTTCTTCTTTACCATACTCAGCAAGATCAGATGTCAAGTCGACTGACACGGGGCACACAGAGGCAGTGTTTTTCCCCACACCACGCTCTGTTTCCTCCTCCCTCTTATAGAATGTGTGCATTTTTTAAAACTGTCTTACAAACACGGACGTGCACGTATTTATTTTATTTTTTTTTAATTCCTGTCGTTGCTTTTTAGGGGAGTCAGTGAAGCGATGAAGCAAAGAGGAAAGGACTGATGAGAAAGGGAAAAGTTGAAGATAAATATAGGAACGCTATAGTCTGACTTACAGCTACACATGTAAGCGGAGCATCTAGCAGAGCATGCAAGCAGGATGCAAGAAGCGGTTTGCGCATGCAACACACATGCACAGGAAAGGGCAACATGAATAAATGCATTTCAAGCATGAACTAAAACCTCTATGCACCAGAAGTCTCCCACACACCGGCAGCCAAAATGGTTTAAGTACTACATGCTTACATGGGCCACGCAATTAAATTGGATGCATTCTCTTGTAGGCAGCATATATGCATGTAGAATAAACCTTTTCAGTGCTGCAAGGGAGACGTGTTGACACTTCTCCACATGGAAATGGCAAATATAGGAAGTATGGATATAGCATAATCCCAACAGAGACTGCTGTGCTGTGGTTGCTGATGCAGTTCAGAGTTAGAGAAGTCAGACCTTATATTTCCAGAGAAATGAAACCTGGAGCATATTTTCAGGTGGAAAAGAAGGATATTGACAAATTAAATGCATGAGATAAAAAGATATTGCTGCAGTTTTAGAAACAATATTTTTCACACAATATAATATAGTCTGTCTACTTTAAGATCTATATGAGATGTATTGACACAAGAAGTTGAAACCTACATGGATCAACGTATTTCATTTAAACTTTTATTGTGGTTTGGTTTCTAGACATACTACCGCTGGTATTAGAGGGTTTTTTTTTAAATGAAAAGCAGTTGTGCAACATACATCTACAGATAAAATATGTCATTGGTTCACAAAGAGGCTCTTATGCAGCAGCTTCAATGCCTTGCTCAAGGGGAACGGCGGCTGGCGATGGAACGGAGAGTGGTTTTCATTCATTTGTTCGGCAGCCTTCCAGTGAAAACCACGCAGCGTTCACCTTACGGCTACTACTGGCCCTGATATATATTTAAGTGCAGGCTGCCATCAGCCGAACACACAAAACACACAGAGCAACACGGCCACAGAGCATGTGTACAAGCCAGATTTGGCTCCATCCTCATGTCTGCCATATGGTTGATTCCTCCCTGCTGTGCAAACCCTGCAGGCCAAACACTCGGTGCTCGTGTGTGGGAGTCCGATTGTGTGTGAACGTTCAACGGAGCCAGCGAACAAAACAGAAGCAAATCAGAGCAAGAGAAAGAGCAGAACAATATCTATCAGGATGTGTTGTTGTTCTGGAGGAAAAAAATTATATCTGCAGTTTCAAAATGCTAACCGTGCGTCATTGTTCAAGTAAAGCCAACAGCAGCAGTTTACCACCAGCCTCAGTCATTTTTAATAAGGAGGCGCTGGATCAAACATTAATATCCTCTTTGTTGGGATGCGCAGAGCTGTGGTGTTTGGATACAGTTGTTTGAAAAAATTAGGGCACTCTGTGAAAGTGTGTTTTCATTAAAAAACAGGACGGGTGGGAGGACTAAATTTTGACTTCTTTGCAATAACTTCAAACACCCTCAGTTTATTCCAACTTAACATGGCAAAAACAGGAGCAGAACATAAACACTTACTATTTGGAAGGAGATTTTCCCTCAGTTTGGTACAAGTAAGAGTAGACGCCATGTTGACATCAATAAAACTGCCGTTTCATTTTATTCGACTGTGTGGAAAAATGGAGAAGATTTTGTCGCAATTGTCAAAGTCCAGGTCTAATTGTCCAAGTAAGTTCACTCTGAAATGTGAGACAGGCTTTCTTTTTTTTTTCCAGCAGTGGTGGTGGAAATTAGGAAATAGTTGAAAAATGAAGTAAAAAAAAAAGAAGCGAGAGAGAGAAAATTACGCTAAACGGGAAAGTTGGGATCCCTACTTGTCTGTGTGGTTGAGTTGTGGATCTCCTCCCAAACCAAAGTTAGCACATTAACACATAATACGAATCATTAAAGTAGAAGCCAGAAGTTGTAAACAAGCATTAATATTCTTCTGACGTTGTTTACTGTGACCACTGCAAAACCAAAGTTTACGCCACAGCAAATAATCAAATGCACCTGTTGATCTGCATCTCAACTAGTTCACCAAGCTAAACGTCTTCAGAGTGAAAATTTGACAAATGTGTTGGATGCCAATAAAATGATTTGAGTAGCATAAAATTAAGCATTAATATATAAGCATTGAATAAATTGACTATGATATTTAGCAATAGGGATTTCTACCAATCTGTTGATGGGGTTGTGATTAAGCATGTGAGATCAGATTCCTTTGAGTGACTGTAAATATATTAACGAAACCAAATTGGTTTGCACAGTGTTAAAAATATTAAAAATAAATTCTCAAATTGTACATGAGGTGGATTGAAAATGTTTTTTTATGAATTTACCACTCAAACCTTAAATAGAACTGATTTTCAGCTCATTCTTCGACAATTGAATTAGTCAGATTTCGACTTGCCTAATAAGAAACCTCGACTTACCGTCTTCCTGTTTGGTCTGAACCTGGTAGGATTTATTCAACAAAACCTGGCTGATGTTTGCAGGAAAGCGTTCGGCTAAAACAACAAACCTTTGCTTGTGTTTTGGCTCAGATGCTAAAACTGTTGTTTTTGTTTTTTGTGGTCTGCAGAAACTGAAAATGTCAGCGTTTTATTCTGGCAGCCGAGCTTCTGACATAAGCTGTTGTGATGACGGCGCGGACGTCTCTCAGTGGCTGCATTCGAAAACTCACATTTCCCCCTGAAATTATGCCTTCGAGACTCGAGCTTTTCAGACAATAGGAGAGGTCTCTGCGAAATCTGATTCGCTCAGACGTTGCTAAGAGTGCAGCACAAAAGGGATTCTAGGAAGTATGTCCAGATTCAAAGTGGAAATTTATCCTGAAGAAGAGACAAAACAGGTCGTTAAAATGCTTTCAGAATAGACGGGCCAACAGTCCATTCTGATTTTCCAGACTTTTAAGACATTGTCCTTGGCAGAAAGCAGGACTGTCTTAATGTTGATCTCTGCTTTCATCACTCCTACAGATTAGTCTGAATAAATCTTTACTTTGGCCAAAACAAATCATCTTTTAGTTTCTCAAAATAGCTCTTTTATCATTCTCCAGGCTGTTGTTCTGTTGCGTTCTTGTATAAAGCCGTCTGGAGCTAAACAAAAAGAACATAATTGAGCTGCAAATCTATACGCCTCGCTGATGGTCAAAGGAAAAAAACTCTCCGATTAGCCAACTTCAAGTTACCTTTACCTTATTGGCTTGGTAAAACAAATCCCTCTCTGACCCAAAGTTCACTTTTGATTGGTTGATCCTTGTTGACATAGTGCAGAGTGAAGCAAGAGCCGTTAGAGCTGAACACCGAAGGAAGCTTTTGTTACTTGAGCGAGTCAACCAGGACTAATCCTCAGATGGACTCCTGCTGCAATGCCAAGTTTATGTTTAAATAAAACTCAGAGCAGAGAGACCACCGACGCCGCTGGTGGTCTCTCTGCTCTGTCTGAAATTGAACCCTGTGGTGCAACCGAAGCCGAGCTGTTCAGATGTATATTTCACCTGAAGAGACAGGTCTAAAAGAGAGCTGGGTATCTGCAGGACCTGCAGGTCCTGGTGAGCAGCCGATGCTACATTTGGATTTGGACCCAACATGCTCTTGTCCCACTCAGACGCTGGAAGGGTTGAGGTGGATTTTATGACGGTCAGCTTCTCTATCCAAACAAAATTGCCTTTTGGTCATAAATCCCCCAATTAAACTTTGAAAATGGTGTAAAGACTTAAATGGAGACTTGATCACCTGTAAGGTTTTGTGAAACATAGTCTTTGAAATAAAGAGTGGAAAAAAGTTGGATTATTTACTGCAATTTGCTAGTTCGACGTTATGCAACCAGAAATGAGTCGATGTTTATGTGATATTTATTTCTCTAATCTTTTGTGAACTGTTCAGTCTTATATATATAAAATATAAAATATCACAGTTGTGAATGACTTATCTACAGATACAATTTAAAATGACGACATTGTTTTATGAGTTGAGTCATGATTTGCTACATCGTTGACGTATTTTCCAGTAAAAAGAGAAGGTAGTCGACTTTTGTCTGCCTCGGTTTGAAACCAACCGTTGCGAATAGGCGGCATTTCAACGGCTTGCTTCATTCACAAATTTCAAACGCAAGTAGATCTTTCTGGAGACGACCGGCTGAGGAAGATGCTCTGATACAGAAACGAAGAGGAGGCAGTGAGAGCGGAGAGGAGGGGGACAAGAATGAGGTTGGACAGACAGCAGCCTCTGTGAACCTGCAAGCACAGTCAAGCTGCTTCTGTGTGTGTGTGTGTGTGTGTGTGTGTGTGTGTGTGTGTGTGTGTGTGTGTGTGTGTGTGTGTGTGTGTGTGTGTGTGGGGCAGAGAAAGCGGGAATGTTTTGACAGCTCAGAGCCATCGCAGAAGGCAGAGTGTGTGTGCGCCTCTGTGCAAGCAGGTCTTGTGTGGCTGTGCATGCGCTGTATTTTTGAGTGAGTGTTGCTGCATCTGAGTGGAAGACCAAAAGGAGAGAAGGATCATTACATCCATCCAGAGACAAAGAGGGGAAGGAGAAGGCTAGCATTACAGTGGTGGATGGAGAACAGTTAGACGTGTTCATGTCTTCTGCGTGAAAGTGAGTTTGCGTGTATGCAGAGGACGCCATGCAGGCCCGATCATGAATCAAACGTCGAGCACCGCTAATCCACACTGAACGGGAACACATGAACTCATGAACCTCGGCCTTCTTCACCTTCAGCTCACGGTCTCACTGGGAGCTGCACTCAACAAATTTGCTCGTCTGAAGACGATTCTGAGCAGCTGGAGATGAGATGTTTTGCTCAAGGGCACCTGGACCTGACCGTATTATTAAATCTCTTTTTTTTTCTAAAGTAGACCATTACTAATTCACCTTCCCTGCCTTTTTCCCAGCCAGGCTAAGCGCCGGTGCTGTTGACCCTCCAGTCCCATTTCTTTGAGCTACTGCCCCCAGGCTACAGCTGCAGCAGCTGATGGCATTTGACTGGGAACGATGGTTTGTCTCACACAAAAATGGGCTATTGTGAGCCAATAATTTTAATTCACCTTCTTTTGATAAACAACTCAAGCCGAAAATGAAATAACTGAAAACCGAGCACCTACGACATCACCAGGAAGCAATGAGTAAACGGTTTCTGTTTAAAATAAAAAATATAGAAGTCTTCTTAGATTTAAGGCATGAAAACAAAGTGGGAAAAAGCTTAAATACACCTTCGATGTTGCTCCTTTAGCATTGAAAAACCCAAAATGACCTCTGAGAAAATATGTAGACAGGTGCAAACATTACAAAAAATGTCCTTGCAAAATTCCGAAGTGAGAATTTGTCCGCGTTGGTGTCCTTGTAATATCTAAAAAAATCCAGTTGTGGTTGTTCCATCACTTGCTACAGCTCTGTGTCATATTTGAATCTTCCTTTATGTTGTTTTTGTCACCATTGATTCAGCCAGTTTCACAGCTCTAAAACTGTAAAGCATCATGGACTCAGTTTCAAACCATATTTGTGGTCAGGTATCAGTCTCCTTACCACAAACAACATACAACAAATTTCAATCTAAACTTTCTGATCAAAATCCTGCAGCTGCGAAAAACGTTTGACTATCGTCTTGTTCCTGACCGTTGGATGCTTCCTTCCTCCTTTTCCTCATCCTTCTCTCCACCTGTTCAGTCTAATTACGAGTGTTAACAGCCCAAACTTTTGGTCTGTTTCTTTTCTTTTCTTTCATTTAATTTTCCTTTTATTATTTTACTCCGGTGAAACACGTTGTGGTATTTATTGTCTGACTGAAATCTTGATTGTGAAGTCTGGTGTCTTCTCCTGGATGGTGTAACATGTCGCTCTCTGCCAGCTCAATATTGCATGTTCAGTCCTGTAAAATGTATTTATTTATATTGCTGAAATCAAACCGTGTGTGAAGGGATCCAAAGGCGGTTCTGCAGGCAAAGACAGTGTCATAAGTTTGAGCTGATTGGAGAAGCTTGAAGATGGATAAAAACAAAATATTACATTTTCCTTACAAACTCAGGATTGTGTTTAATGACCGTACTGGTCTTTCACCGCTAGAGTCACTCTCAGCATAACTATTCGGATAATTTTCTTTTTTTGTTAGTTGATCATTTTCCCAAATACTATTAAAAAAAAGATGGTGAAATCTTGTAAAAAAAAATATCAGTCAGAAGGTGTGAAAAAGTGTTTGCCCCCTTCTGGATTTCAAATTTTTGCACAGTTGTCACACTTGTTTCAGAACATTAAACCAATTTAAATATTATTTAGGACCAATTTTGGTAATTGAGAGCCATCAGCCTGGAAGAGGAAAGAGTTATAGATTTTAAACAGTTTCTTTTCTCCAACTTTTTCCAGAAACAAAAGGAAAACTGTGGTATTCCACATGGGATTCAAAGACTGAATCAAATAAGTTCCAGGAAAATGAGACAGTCCGTCGACTTTTCCTACCAGACAACCAAAGCACACCAGCAAACAGGCAACACAAGTGTTTGCTGTTTGACAAGGGTGCATGTGTGTCCTGCCCTTTAAAGGAGGCTAAAAAATGTTTGTGTCTGTTTATGTAGGTTAGGTGTGTGTGTGGGGTGGGGGGGATTGTATGCGTGCTAACAATGTACCCGCATGTCCCCTGTGTCAAAATCTGGCTAAATCAAGTGAAGCATGTTGTGTGTGCGTCAGGCCAGATCAATATGAGCTAATCAATAGGAGAAGACAGCTAGAAGGACCACAGGGACGAGATGCACACACCTGGTGAAAATGTAGCCCTCGTTTGTATTCCACACTCGGTTTCCTCCCTTATTTTCTCTCATTTCTACTCCCATGTCTTATTCTCACCGTAGTTCTTCAAATGTTGTATTTTTTTAACCTCTTCCTGGCACAAACACACACCAGCTGTCTCTCTCTTACGTTTTATCAACCCATCTGACTGTACATTCCCTTAAACTACATTTTCTTTACGGAAATAAACATCTTGGTCCCAGACACAAGAGCTAGTTTTATCTACCAGTTTGTTAAATAAACAATGATGTCACAAAACTATTTTTTTGTATTTTTTGTAAAATTTACTGGCAATCCTTATAGTTAATATTTGCATCTGAATGTAAAAGACAACTTATGGCAAAAATACTTTCTATTTAAATTCTCATACATGAGTTTCCTTTGAATAATTCATTTGAAGTGTTCTTCTCCCATTTTCAAATCTTTTAAAAGCTCAAGAAAAAGTCCAAGGTTAAGAAAAGAAATCTTGATTTGCGTGACTACAAGAATTCAGTCTTTCCTAAACGCACATTTAATTTCTTCATAATTTATTAAAGATTTTTAACCTGTGTAACATCTTATCTGTTGAATGTAGATACATTTTACTAATAACCAAAACAGATGCTTGTAAATGAATTGGGAGCAGCAAAATCATTAAACCAAATCAAAAGTATTTATGACAAAACATTTCAAGGTTAAAAATACCTCTGTATATTTAATGGCTTGGCCCTCTCTTGAATTTTTACAGAACTAATTCAGCCTCGTTTTCCTTACAGACTTAAGAGATCTTAAAAATACTGGAAAAAAATCTATTCTAATGCAAATAGATACTGACTTACGAGCCAAGCCAAAAACAGATGGGAATAAGCCTTTAGTCGGTGCTTCAATGCTCTGGGTCTCTGTTAAATTCACTCAGCATGCAAATTGACTGTAATTCACTTACTGAGTGATAAGAGTGCTACTCTGTCTCAGTAATGCCTTTATACGCTGAATATTAAATAACTCTATGATGGAAATGTCCTCATGGTTTGGATATCCAGTGTGGCATAATGTGGGCTGACCGGGATGTTGTCTTTGGTCCGACTCAGTTTTGTACAAAATTATACATCCTTCATACTTTAATTGTGACTATTTCATGTAATATCACAACTCAAAATTTCTTCCTTTGCCTCAAAATGACTGAATATAAATTGAGAAATAAAACCTGAAATGTGGTTTTCTTGATGTTGCTTCTTACTATTAAATTCTCACTATTTTCTCCTTTTTTGCCCAGATTCAATATTCAAATCTTTCTTTTCTGTATTTTTCAGATCTGACTTTAAACAACTCATATTTTAGTTTAACTTTACATTAAATCTTTTCTATGACCACCAGTCAGTTGTATCGAACACAACATTGAGATCCAGTAAAACCAACATTGCAGACTCTATGCCAGAGTTATTTTGTTTTTCAAAACACAACCTTTCACTATGTATTAAACGTAGTTTTTATAAACTCTGCTGTGGTATTATAATCTTAATTGTCTGATTTATTTTGGATGCAAAAAACATAATTTCAAGTAAGAAATAAAAGTTTGAAAACATCAGTGTGTGTTTATGTGTAATTAATGTTTAGTCAAATAATTTAACTTCAAACTTAATGAAGGTCTGCACATCATTACTTTTCTCTCAGCGTGTGTTGGCAGTCTTTAACCAGGTACATTTCTGTCACTATTGTACCTTTGAGAGACATTGCTTTAGAGATTTGTAAATCTCTAGAGCAGAGCCCTGAAATGTTCTTATGATCAAATCTGCTCATTTCTTATAAAATATGTTAAAATCCCTGCCATATATGGTTGCAGCAGGGATATTTTTCCTTGGGTATTTCTTTTCTTTTTCTTTTTTTTTTTGCTTAAAAAGAGTGCGACAATTTTTAAACAAACTGACGCAGGAGCTGAAAAGTTCCTCTTTATTGATGCTTGAATGACAAGTTCAGCTGACAGGAAGATGGAGAGAGACAGGCACGCAAAACTTATGAGCGCATGCATTATGCACACGCACCTTCAATCACACGCGCACAGGAAGACGAGCGCACAAGCACAGCACACCTCCCACGCCACCGAGGCACCGACTCTCCTGACAAATTGGAGCGTGCGCGAGGCTGGTTTGTTTTTGGCATTACGGCTCTGTCACATTTTTGTCAGGGCTGTGCGCGGTTTCATAGCGAGACAAAGAAAGCTAAAAAGAACAGTCATGTTCTCCCTCTGTCTCCTTCCTGCTTTTTACTGATGCTGCTCATTGGGATTGAAGTGGGAATGTGGAGCAGAAGTCAGCATCATGTGATGCATAATTCTTGGTGTCCTATTGTTACAGCCCAGACTGTTATATAATTCAGAGAAGACATCCACATTTTGATTGCAAATGAAGCAGTGTCCTATGGCTTTACATAAAAGATTTAGTGTGTTGTCTTCTCATCCAGTTTTCTGAATAAAATGCCTAATGCGTCGCATGAAAAGTTAGATGAATTCACATAATTATAGCTGAACAATGTGCTATTCAAACTAACCAGATGCAAAATCTAATGTCACTGCCTCTATAGTAACATTAGTAAAACACCCTTGAATTAAAAGGAACAGAATTGCTCCTTTTTTTCTTTGCTTCAAGCAAAAGTCAGATTTATTTCACAAGAAAAAGCGAAAATAGATTTTTCCTTCTGCAGAAATAAGAATAGTCTGGCAGAAAATTGCCACATGGTTTACTGCACTCAACAAACTGATGTAAATTTTCTGGTATTCAGTTATTTTAAAGGGGTCCAGGACTAGTCTTAGCACGTTGGCCTACATATGTTATAAATTCAACCTAATTGTTTTGTGACACATAGAAGTTAATTACTTCAAAAATTATGCTGCGTCAACATTTTTACGAGTTTTCTGTTGAAACAAACATGATCAACTTGTGATCTACTGTTTATTTTATTAGATGGAGCTAACACCATTTGCAGGAGCTAACATGAAATCAAAACAAATGGGAAGATAATGAATGGATGCGCAAAGTGACAATGAAGCAACTTCAAGTCAGCACACACCGTTTGAGAAAATGCATCATCTACCCAGAATGCACTGTATCATAATCGTGGCAATGTTTTATTTAAATTAATAAAAACTAAACAGCCTGGACTATTTATTAATGTTTTTCAAATAATCTATTGTTACAACTAGTTGTGGATTCCATTTAGTAAACAGGTCAATATTTATTGGCAGTGGCACCATTCTTAATAGCAAACTATGTAGAGTTGAAGTAAGATATTGACTGCTAAAACATCTCCATAGACTGAATCTGAGTTATCCATTGTAATTTGCTTTCAACATCTAAATTATGTGCCGAATCACTGAGTTGATGAGGAATATTCATGTTGGCTGTGCTCAGAAATCTTCATTTCTACTTCTACTTCTTTTTGGAAAGATTTCTCCAAGACCAATAATGGTTATTTTTGGTGTTACTACCTTGTTGTTGAAGTCAGACATTTTGAGTCCTTCACCTACATTGAGAAACGGCTCATTACACTCAGAAAATGTGCAGCTTAAGTGTGTGTACGTGTGTGTTTGCCTAAAATGTCCAACTGAAGATAATTAGCTTGTCCTGCTGGGCACAAGTTATGAGAGAGGCATAGGTTTTTGCATAAACACTCTGTATTTGTGTGCCAGCTATTGTCGAAGTTTAGGCCTTTTTTTCTAATGGAAGAGTTTTGGTGTGTGGGTGTGCGCACCCAGACGGTATTTTAACACGGCCAGCCGACTTCTTGCAGCCCACAGTTAAACAGTGACTCACAAATTCCTCTCTCACTCTGCCTCGCTTTCTCACCATCATCGTTTTTCCCCCCTCTGTTCTTTTTCACTCCTTTTTTTTTAACACATTTCACTGGTTTTCTGACATTTTCTTTCTCTGACGTGCCTTCTCTTCCCCCCCTTTCTGTAGGTTTGGTGCTGACTATAGCAAACTTTAGGACAGAGGTGCTTCCCCTCTGCCCGTCTCCCCATCGCCTCGCCCCCCTGCTGGCAAAGCTCCTGTCAGCCCCAGACCCAGTAAGTTAAAACACTCCTACTCTTGATTTTTAACTTATCTATTTAGTCATTGATTTCCCTTTAATTTACATAAGCATTCATGGTTACAAAGTGTAAGGCCTTGGGCTTGTCCTCACATGCCTTGCCTTACACTTGCCACTTTTTTGTTTTAAAATTCAATCATAGAAGTACTTCTGGCTTAGTGTGTACAATATGCCGGTATTTGGTCACATTTGGGAACTTCCAGAATCTATATTGTGGTGACCAAATTGTTTTGGAAGATTGCATCTATCAAGGTTGACATGCAAAATTACTTGGTCTTTATGGTGGCTCACTGCTAAGAACAGAACATTAAATGGAAGTAAGTAAAATCCCAGTAAAACAGATTTAATCAACTACAGTTGGTTTGATAGCTGTGACTGAAGAGTTACAATGTTCATGGATTAATAAAATAAGGTGCCACCTGATCAAATTGCCTCCTTTTAAACCAAAAAGTTACAATTATATCTGCAGCTTCTAATGTAATATTGATTCTGGATGGAGTTACTATAACTCCATCTGTCTTTAAGTTGTATAATATTTCTATAGCAGACAGCTATTTTGATCCATAGCTGTAAGAACAGAGTTTTATGCCTTTTTTGATGTTCTGATCTTTACGTTTTTTTTAGCAGTATAAGAAAGTTTAGAATAACTAGAACCATTAGTTCAGAGTTAAAGAACAGTAGTAATGATTGTCCTTTCAGTATCACCAAATCTTCGTGAAAGCTATAAATTTGATGCTTTTCCACACAACTTTACCAAGGGTACCGTTTATTGAACATGTGGATTAGAAAGAATAAACATAGAAAAGATCAGCTTTTAGCTTTGAGTTTGACTTTTTCAAATAGCAAAATGTCTGTAGTCAAAGTTTAAGGATTTAAGTTGCCAAAGGTGTCTTGAAACAAGTAGGACAAATATGAGCTGCCATGTTTGTGATATGCAGGTATGACTCTAGAGATGTATGTAAAAGCCTGTGGAATAATGTGTCTGCTACACATTACACCATTTACTCATACCAGCTAGTAGTACTAATTGCTCCAGAAGAAAAAAAAAAACAAAAAAGAAACAAATGTAATAAGCTTTGTACAAGCTCCCAGTCTCACATGCCTTCATACAAAGAATGCTGTTTCCCCAAATCAAAGCCCAAATCAGAAGCAAAGCTGAATGTTCTTGTCCGTAAAGAAGAAGAAAAAGTTTCCTGACGCACAAGGGTGCACACGTACACAACCCCAGAGGGCCCCAGGGACTTCAAAGAGCCGTCTACTGTACCTCAGCGACACCTCAACACCAGGTGCCACAGAAGTGAGGAAGGAAGGAGGGAGGGAGGGAGAGTAGGTAGAACTGGCTCTGGAGAAGGCGGCTGAATGCCAAGAACAGTCTTTGGGACGATGGTTAAAAAGAAGAAACAAACAAGGTCAGAATCGACGCGAGAGATAGAGGAAATATGTGGGAGTGAACGAGGTTACAGAGAGAAAGAGGAGGCAGAAGTGGAGATGACGACTGGAGAGAAAAGAGAAGTAAGAAAGGAAGGAAAAACAACAGAGCAGCAGAGAGAAAGCCTGATATGGACCAGAAAGACAGAGTGGCAGAAAAGAGAAGCAGACAGGGAGCAGTTGGAGCTGAAGACAGAGGCATGTGGGGGAGGGCAGTAACAGTGTGCTACTAATACCCACTGCTGCTTTGTTGCAAAGAACCCAGTTCCCTTTTTTTATTGGTGAACTATTCCTTTAATGACAGCAGTAAAACACAGTCACACACGTACATATTGCTGTTCCTCTCTGGCTGACGGGATATAATGTTCTGAGCACAACGTGACGAGCCACAGTTGAACTTTTACAACTTGCAGGCTGAACGCTTACACTCACACAAAGCAACGTTTAAAGGCAATGGCAGCTGTTATTAAATGAAAAGGTTTAGAAAGACACCGGTCAAAGATTGGTTTATTTTATGATTGGAGTGGAATGTATAAGAATGTTTACATCCAGAGGTCAGACCAGATATTTACATAAACTACATAAAGGCATAACCTTTATGTAGTCTCACTGTTTTTCTTTAAATCGGGCCAAAATATTTTATTTTATGAATATTTCAATTACACTTAACAAAATTATTCCTTTTCAGTAGATGTCATATTAATGGAAAAACAAAAATAATTATAAAAAGTTACTTATTTGGTACATGAAACCACATGACAAGTGTCAAGCATAATGTATTCTCTCACAATCGCTTGCTAGAATTGCTTGCTAGAACTGGATGGGACAGTTCTGTCCCATCCAGTCCTGCAGACAGAACTGGTGTGACTGGATCCAGTTTGTGAACTTTTTCATCTTTGGCCGCTTCTCTAAGACTGAGATCAGAACTTTGTGATGCCGACCCCAAAATACAACTCTGTTGTCCTTTCATGCATGAATTATGATCCTTTGTGTCAGGATTTTTTTTCCAATGTTTTTTTGATTTTCTTGAGGCATAAAAAAAGGTAGGAATTATTATTATTCTATTTTTTTAGGCGATCAATTGTAATAGTATTGTTCTTTAGGGGTTATCTGATGTCACAATATTTTTTTACCTGCAAGAGTCGTCTACAGTAGGAGGAGGGACTGGGTCAGTCGCCATGCTTTTTTGTCTGTCGGCCATATTAGATTTAACAGAAATAATTTCTTGCATTTGCAGCTGATGGCCAGTAGTTGATGGTGGGTTTTATGATGCATTAGTGTCCACTTCAGTGGTTTGTGTACATTTATAACGTAAAACTCCACAAGAACCACAAGATGATGGCTTTTAGATATCTGTCCACTGTAGTGACCTCTATGGATGAAAGGGAGACTTTATAACTAGGGCTGCACAGTGGTGCAGTTGGTAGAGCTGTTACCTTGCAGCAAGGTTCTGGGTAGGATTCCCAGCCCAGTATTTTTCTGCATGGAGTTTGCATGTTCTCCCTGTGCATGCGTAGGTTCTCTCTGGGTACTCCGGCTTCCTCCCACAATCCAAAAACATGACCGTCAGGTTAACTGACCTCTCTAAATTGTCCCTAGGTGTGTGAGAGTGTATGTGTGCGTGGTTGTTTGTCCTGTGTCTCTCTGTCGTAAATGACCTGAAACAGAAACAGCTCAACCTTGTGAATTGCTTTGTCATCTGGGATAATACTCAGTGGTAGAGCTAAGAAAGAAGAGTAGATTTTAGTCTTATCAGCCTGTAAAACACCATAAGAGTTATAAAATTGGTGAAAACGACTCCAGCCTTCTCTGTACGGCCGACTGGAGCAGCTTAGCTCGAAAACACATAAAGCAGGGTTAAAAAGCAAAGCACTGGCATTTTTAAGAGAACATTTGCATGGGCTGTACTTTCATGTGTTTCAGCCTTGAACTTTTCCAGAAGCTGCCCACCAGCTGTGGGAAATATGAAGTTGTCAGACCGGACATTGTGCAGACTTCTAGCTGCCAATCACAAATCCATCGTCCAGCGTTTTAGAGAAAAGCATCAATGAAATCCAAATGTTTGTGTATGTTGTTGAGATTTTATGTGATGGGCCTACAGAAAGTACAGTATAACTGTAAAGTGGAAGCATTCCCGATTTTGTATTCATCCTACTGTACTCTGATACCCCTAATAAATCCAGAGCAACCAGTTGTCTTCAGAAATCACCTAATAAAGAGAAGTATAAAGCAGGGTCGGGTTATAAAAGAATAAACCAGCCATGAAATTAGAGCTTTGATCAGAGAAGCAGCTAAAGAGATCTGTTTTAACTCTGGAGGAGCTGCAGAGATCAAGAGCAAAGTCTGACATTTATAGACGAGTAGCAAGAAGAAACCCAATTTTCAAAGAAAGCATAAGTGTGAAATTAAAGACCCTTGTGCTTGTATGCAAAACATTATTTGTGATAAAAACTAACTCTTAAGAACACCATGATGGTCGCAGGAGATTTATGGCATGCTCCATCTAGAACAGTCAAGATGCCACAAAGAAGTTAAAGAAATAGTTTAACTGAGTATCTGTACTGGCTATAAATATTCTGCTGTGGCCGTAAACCTAAATCTGCAGCTTCACTATTTAGGCTTTTCTAGCTCCACCACTGCCTTCTAAAGTTATGCGAATTTAGAAATGCTAAATGTTTTATTTCTAAGGTTTTAGGAAATGTTCACATCTGGGCTGATGTTGAAAAGTTTCTATTATTTGCAGGAGCTAAAAGAGTAACTAAGAGTAAGTAATCTAATTAGAGTAGGCTGGGACTTTGTGGTACTGAGTCAGTTCAGCTTTTGTTTTTAAATGAAACTCATTATGGATTAGGTTATTCTACTATAGCTGTGTGTGTAATAAACAAGTTTAAATGCTGGATTTCAAACGGATTTTCACGACAAGAAACAATCACTACAGAATATGAATACAGAAAAATATATGTTAACATGTTGGGGGGTTTTTATACAGAGATTGAATTAAACACAGGCATTTTAAATGTTTAACATTAAAGTTTAAATATTTGTGTTACTTTAAGGAAAAGTAAGTCCATTCAGTTGTTGTTTATTTCATGTATAGCAGATGAATACCAGCTAAAACCACAATGTGTGGAAAGTGCCTATTGCAGCCTTTTCTCACTTATTGTCTTAGATTTATTTTCCCCTACTTATAAGGACCCAAGAAAAATTGTGGAAAGGTTTAGCAGTTTTTGTGCAAGCCTCTCTTAAGAGTTAAAAACTGACACTACTTCAGTAACATTTTTTAATTCACTTGCAATATTCAGTTTTACTCATCAGATATAGCCGAGTGTTTGTAATACATCTCGCACTACTCAGCTCATCATTTTACAAGGGAGCAACAATGTAGCTTTTGGTGCCTGATAGTGATATTTTTCAACAATGGAAAGACTGGTAGCTCTTTTAAAACAATTCAAAATATGCAATGATGATCAATTCTGCAAAAATCCTCAGCTGGATTTTCTGTCTCTATCGTAGATGCAAACGTAGCAGCTTCAATAAGCAATTTGATTTTATGTTAAATTGAAATCTGTGCTAAAGATGGTCTGCACTGCATGCACATGACTCACAAACTAGACGAGACTAAACCCTGGCAACCTTCCTCCCTGCTGACGTGTCCTTGAGCAAGTCACCAACTCCCCCAGCAGCTCCAGCAGAGGTGCTCTGGAGCCGATCCCCGACCTCTGACCTCTTTGAGGAGGGTAGCGCACACAAAGAGGGATTCTCCCTGCGGGGATTAATAAAGTATCCCATTATCATTTGAATGCAGTCGATTGTATCTTTGTAAGTCTACATTTCATCCTGCTGAAGCTTTTCTGCAGCAGTACGCAATGTGACCTCGCCGCATCCATCGGGAGAGGGTCTGCACACCAAATGTCACATGATAGGAACCAGTCGGTTTATCTCGTATACCTCCCTGCTCGCTGTTCATCTAATGAATGTATTCCAGCTGTGTCCTCGCTAGTTTGTTCTTCTGTGGCCAGGATTGCAAACTGTAAACTGCATTAAAAGCACAAGCCTTTCATGTACTTTTGAGTAGTCATTATAAGGCAAAACCTTTGAAATTTTATTGCTGTTGTGGAAACAAGGGGGGGGGGGAAGAACCACTGTTTCTAATATAACTGCAGATATAACTACAAAAACCCTGTCCTGTCCCAGTAACAGTCATGGGGAGTCTGCTACAGGGTCAGATGAGTCCTGCCAATAATTAGAGTACTGCTGTAGTAATCACCATAAAGCATAGTGAACTAGCTCCTTTAGGAAATATTGACACCCTTTTATGTTATTTATTCTGGCATTATATTGCACACAGCTGAGTTACATTTCCCATTAAAGTGACTTCTGAAGGTACAGATTGTATTTAGGTACAATTGCATGGCATTCTTTTTGAAAAGTGTGCGTCACTTTGCTTCCTCTTCACAATTATATGCTTTTTTTCTCCCCTCATTACATAAAATCCAATTAGCATCGTCATTTTAACCTGACAGAACTTTCAGATGGCACTGAAATTTTTATTGTTAGCAGATTTTGCTATTTTGTATTTGTATCTCAGAGTTATGGCTAAACGTGTGACATTTCTCTCCATAAGAACAAAATATTCCCCCCAAAGGTTTCAGCAAACGTTTCAGAATGTCAGACAACTTTGTTGCACTGCTATTGCACAATACCAAAGCCCTGCTAAAGAGGAACTTAAAAAACAGCAAACACTGACATTTTATGTGTGTCCCACTGGTCAACAATCCCTCTTGTTGGCCTTTATCCTCAAATCCCCATGGATGGAGAGTCAGGAGGGAGAGAATGCTTAAATGCTTTGAATGATGGTGCGGAATGCTAAAAGGAAGAGTGCATGTGTGTGTATGTGTGTGAGAGGAGGGGGGATGTGTGGTGGTGCTGGTTGGGTCCCCTGCCTGGTCTGGGATCTGGTATGCGTGACTGAACAAGAGGAGGGGGAAAAAAAGGAGGGAAAAAATAAAAAAAACACCAAAACCTGTCGCCAACTTCTAAAAGTAGACAATGGTTACTGAGCAGGCCTGGCAAACCCTGTGTGTATGTGATGTGTGTCGCTTCACACACAGGACACCTCCTGATGGAAAGCAGTAAAAGGAAACTTGGATGTGGCTGCAAAGACGCAGCTCAAATAATTAAAGCAAAGCAAAAAAATTAAATAAAAAATGCCCTTAAAAGTAAAAAAAACCTCCATAAAAATTCATTAAACTGAAATAATCTGTGTTGTGAATCTCATCGTCTTTCCCCCCCCCCCCCCTTTGCTTTGCACATTCTGGTTGCATCTGAAGATGACTAGGATACTTTGATGATTAAAAAAAATCAGCAAGGCAGAACAGTTTGCTATAATAAACGCCATGGTAATAATTAATTACACAGGCGCCGCAGCCAAATCAAGACGGCAAGCATCCATTTTGAGCCTCCTCATAAATAATAAAACAACAAATGAGAATTTTTTTGTTTTGTTTGGTTTTGTTCAAGCCTTTTTGATAAGCAGGACAATGCTCCTAAATATGTGGGCAGCTATTTGGAGTCGTGTATTAAAATAATAAAACACCATATTGTTCTGAAGAAGTGCACTAGAGCTCAATGGGGAGGAATTTAAAACAACACAAATAATCCACACCACTGGTTTGTTCATTATATAAATATCTTTAATTGTTTTTAACCGTAAGAATATAAAACAATTTAATTTGGGATTCTGCATTCTTTTTCTTTACAAACACATAATATACAGTACATCTCTTTATTGTCAAAGACACCCACACACACACGCACACACACAGCTTCTTCAGCAGGACGCACATCCGTTTATATTCATTTTCTTGCAGGTCATTGCATTACAATAAAAATGCGCACACACTGGCCTCAGTGTGCGCGTGTGCATGTGTGTACAGTCTAAATCTGCGTGTTTTTTTTTGTTTTTTTTTCAAAGGATGGACGGTAAGATGAGAAAAAGAGGAAAGAAAGATGTATATTCTGCTCGTTGAGACCCAAAACTCGAGGGAGCGAGAGGGGGGGGGATCGATTGCTATTTATTCCAAGCATGTCTCAGAATTGATTCGGAGGGTATTTTTATTCAGAGAGATGAAGAAGAGGGTACAAATGGGGGGTGAGGGGGAAAAGGGAAGCTGTGCACCGGTAAGGGCAACATGAATATGAGTGCGTCTGTACTAATGTGGGAAAATAAGAGCACAAGACAAACCCTGATTTGTTACGATTAATAAAGGGTAAGACATAGAAATCACTTCAATTTGAAGTACTCTGAACACTCATCGCCACCAGCTTGCCTTACAAAAACATCTACAGCTCAACAGGACCTACAAGGTTTAACATCACTGTTGTACCCTTTTCTTGTCCGTGTCATAAGTAGGCATGGCCCGGTTATTATTAAGATATACCAAGATCTTGCAGTTTTGAAATCACTAAAATGTCACACCCAATCTTTTCTTTTCTCCGATTTAAACACCTTTTCAATAAATCTGGCTGCATGGAGGATAGAGTAATGCAGTGCTACCCCTACATTACTTGTTGCTTCACACTGCCAGTCAGCTGGCTGAAAAAAATGCTTCTACAATATTCACCTTGTTTATCAGAAAGACACATTTGGCTTTTCGGAAATACACAGACCATAATGCTGTGGGAACTAAAGAAGTGCCAAAAGACCCTTATTATAGAAATGCACCGATCTGGCTTTTACCAGCCAATACCAATTTCTGGTTAAAAAAAAAGACGACCTGCAAATTCCAATGTTTTTCCAACCTATTATTTTATTTGGCTTATGAAAACAACTGTCTTAGATATTTCTGGTTGTGAAAACTGCAGCAAACAACTCATGAAAAATGACTAATTTCAGCAGACGTCTCCTTCCAAAGGTGCAGCAATTAGGCCTTAACTGGCCGGCACCAATTTCTCTTTGGTGGACTGACCTGCCGATTCTAATGTTTTCTGAAAAACACATAAAAAAGCAAAAAAATATGGTGCAGCTTTTAATGATTATTGACGTAGTTGAATCCAGAAAAAAAACTATAGGATGACCAGATATCAAGTACATATCTCTAATTTTGAATGTATGTTTTGTAAAATTAAAAAGTGCATCAAAGTACTCTTTTGCTGATACATTTACAGTCCAAAATGTATATTCTATATTTGACCCAAGGATCAAGATGCATCTCTATTTTTGCTTTATCTAATTATCAAAACCAATTTGTAGCAATAAGAATATTTGGTGCTTTACCTTTTTTGAATGAAAGCAGTGTTTATCAGTTTAAAATGTTTGCATTTTTACTTATCTTATAAGGAAAGTGCAAAGAATCTGATACCGACCCATGCCTAGTCACAGCAAAACAATCATAGGTATTTTTGCCACAGGGTATGCTCTTAACCTTGCCAGAAAAGAACATTAAAGTTGGACTTTATCCTTTTAAAGAATGAAGCAAACACACAAGAAAACATTTTTTTGATGCTTAAGTTGGGATTTTTTTTTTTTGTGAAGTGACATCAGCTTGTAATCGGACTAAACTCCACAGAAAATGGGTGCTGTTTATAGGGTTAAATTAACAAAGGTAGTCAGATTGTGTACTGGTCTCCTTTCTCTGGCTCTGCTCATGAAAGAAGGGAGGGAGGAAAAGAGGGATGGGGGAGGGTGCAGACACAGTCCCTTTAGGCACATTTTTCTACCAGTCTCATTTCTCAGCTTTCCTTCTTCGTTTTGAACTGTATACATCCCTTAAGAAACAACCACATACGAGGTAGCCAAACATTTATTAGGCGTGATGGCTGTAGCGGCGATTAGTTGTCAAATCTGAACTCGTAGCAAAAATAAATCTCATTCATAAGTTTCAACAACCTGTCTTTGCTTTGAATATATAAATAAAAAAAAGATTTTGGATGGACATAAGTGTTAAGAATCTAAGTGTTTTTGTAAGAAGAAACTTATAAGTTGTTTGAAAAATAAGCTAAGTATCTGCAGTTCGGGTCAGATATTTCTTGAGATATTAAAACTCTGATTTGTTAGAGGGTTTCCAGGAAGTCTTATATTTAAGATACTGGTCTAGATGCTGCAGGGCCAACAGAATGAAAAGTTAAACAGCTGAAAAGAAGAGGCAGGCCAAATGGAAGAGGCTCACCTTACACCGGAGGATGCAGGGAGGGGTTTTCTCTTTTTAAATAAAAGAAAGCCAGCTGAGCTTTTCACCCTGACTCCTCCTGCTCCTTGTGACCCCTTTCCATCCAAAAAAGAAACACACAAACACACACACGTGCAAACACACACCCAAACACTCCCAATCACCTCACTTTCTCACTCTCCGTCATCTGCCAGAGTCCCAGGTTCAACACTTTAAGGCAGGGGAGCTGCGTGATTCGCTCCAGTCCCCTCTTGGTGATCTTGGTACATCCATACAGGTCGATGCCCACCAGCTGGGTCAGGTGGTCGGCTATGAGCTCCAGCCCTTTGTCTGTGATGCGCACACACTGTCCAATGTTCAGGGTCCTCAGCTCGTGCATCTGCCTCACCATTCGGTTTATCCCGTCATCCGAGATGTGGCAGGAGCACAGGGACAAGGACTTGAGCTGGTACAGTCCCTGAGCAATGTACGCCAGGGTCTGGTCCCCAATCTTGTCGCAAAAGGAGACGTCCAGCCCGGAGAGCCGAAGGGTGCCCATCGCAAGGTGCATAGTTCCTGTGTCACTGATGTTGTCACAGGAGCGCAAGTTGAGGCTCCACAGTGAAGTCATGTGAGACAGGTGGATCATCCCCGCGTCCGAGATCCCACCACAGAAGCTCAGATTCAACACCCGCAGCTTGGTAAGCCCCTTGGAGATATGCTTGAGTGACAGGTCTGTCAGCTTCTGACAGTCCTGGAGGGTCAGGTACTCTAGGTTCAAGCATCCCTCCGCCGCACTCCGGGTCATGCCCGCCAAATGTCCGATCCCTACATCTGAGACATGCCTGCAGGACCTCAGATTGAGGCTCTTAAGTCTGTGGAGCCCCCAGGCTATCAACAGAAGCCCGGTGTTTGTGATGTTGCTGCAGCCGCCGAGCTCCAGCACCTCCAGGTTCTTCAGGTACTGGGCGATCCTGCCTAGACTGGAATCTGTGATCTGCTTGCAGAGACTTAGGTTCAGAACCCTTAGAGACGGGATCTCCTGCACAAACGCGTGGCCCAGTCCGTTATCTGTTAGGTTGTAGCAGCCAGACAGGTTGAGGGACTCTATGTTCGGCATCCCCTGGATGACATAGCTCAGGCTGCGGCGCAGGGACAAGATCTGGACTCTCCGGATCCCCCTGGCCTGTAGGCTGGGGAACAAGGAAGGATTCGCCCGGCGGAGGTGAAGCTTGGCTTCCACCCCCCTCCACACCGACTTGTGGTAAGATGCATCCCTCCAAGCGATGCACACTTGGGCCACCCTGCCTTTGTCCCTCACGTCCAGGTAGCTGAAAATCATGGCCAAAATTTCTGGGAAGAGGCACGAAATGTGCGTCTCCATTGTTTTTCAAAACCCAGGCATATAAGAATCAATACTCCACACCTCCAAGGCTGAAAAACGAACCCCCTTCTGCACTTGAAATTGTGCAAAAGTAACAACAGTCCCAGTTGTTTTTGTTTTTTTAAAAGAAGAACTAGAAAGCAGGAGTTGTGTGCTGATCTTGTTTTATTTTACTCCTACTCTCACTCTGAACTGTGCAAAATCGATCCAACTCTCTCTGGTGCCACGTGATCCGGTCTGGTTGCGCAGCAGGATTCAAATAGATATTGTTAAAGTAAAAAAAGCAAAGAAAAACGTTCATTCCTGCTTGAACACCGCTATCCGCCAAAAAGGAGCAGGAAGAAGGGGCAAAAGGAAGAAGGAGGAGGAGGAGAGGAGGAAAAAGCGTCAATCCTTCCCCCCTCTCCCTCTTCTCTCAGACGACGCTTCCTCGTATTATACCCACAAAAAGCCTTCCTCCGGCGGCCGAGCGGGGATCCAGACGGTCGTACATTTCAGGAGGAGGAAGTAAGCGCTGAAGCGGCAGTCTTAGCGCTGCTGGCTACGGGGCAGCTCCATGACAGAGTCGGGGAGGGGGAAAAAGCGGAAAAGACGGGAGTTTAGGTTGGCTTTGTGGGCAGAGTGAGAGGCAGAGAGGGGCGTCCTGAGCTCAAAGCCTTTGTCTGCTCTTTTCAAACCGACTTGGCAGGAAACCCGGCACTCTGGCAACACCGGAGGGGTCGACGCCACGAATGACGCTCACAGTAACTCCTCATAGCTGCTTCCCGTCACTAATAACTCTTACAGTTGCTCTATGAATACTAGTAACAGCGAAAAAATGAGATTTGAGGTGTTTATTACGCGCCAGAGTGCGAGTTTATTTCGTGTCGGAGTCTAAACACCCCTACTCTCTCCGTGTGACACAGTTGGTTTGTCCCGCCTCAGCTGGAACGGTGCGAACAGTTTCCCTTGGAAACCAACTTCTTACAATTCAGTTCACTTTGGGTTTTAACCCTTTAAACGGACCACACAGGAAACATTGACAAGCCAACAGGACAGTCGGCTTCTACTCTGTGTATGTGTCGTTGGAAGGTTGTTTTTTCCCCCTCCATGTTACTGATTTTAATCGTTGTTTCGAGGAATTCCCCCAAACGGCCCAGAAACAGACACCGGTGTTCTTTGTTTCAGTCCCAGTCTGAGAGCTCCACTTTCCTCCATTTCCCTTTTCTTGAAATGGAAAGTAATGCCAAAGAAATGAACAAGAAACCCACCTTGCATTAAATCTAACCATTTAATTGATTATTTTTGAGATATTGACAGACGCCACAGAGAAATGCTCACTCACTTATAATTCAAAGAGTGTTATTTAATTGCTACAGACACAGACACTGCTGTTTCAAAAATAATATGGAATCAAAATAACCTTTATTGTCCCACAAAGGGGAAATTCAGGCGTACCAACTGCAAGTAATGGCTTGCAGATTCACATAAAGTTGGGAAAAAAATAAACACAGAGAAAGTAAGAATAACACACTGTAGATATGGTAAATTTAATAAGAAAATACTATACGTATGTTTAATAATTTACATTGTGTTATGGGGTACAAATACCTCACTTTTTGACTTTAATATTCAATAGGTTGTATTTTAAAAACAAAGGTTAATGTTATATTATTAAATCGGATGCTGTTTAATAAAACATTCCAGCAACAATAAAAGTCTGAAAAAGAAAGTAATGTGGTCCTAGAATAAATTAACTTGAAAAGAAAAACGGTATCCATTCAAATATTATAAAAACATGCTAATGAAAATGTAATTAATTTTCTCAAAGTGTTAGAGAATTGCATTTAAAATGAGTACAGGAATATCAGTATTTGGTCAGGGCTCCTTTTTTTTTTTATAAATTACTGCATTATACAGAGCATGGCATGCAGGTTATCCACCTGTGGCTCAGCTGAAATGTTAAAGAAGCTCATGTTGATCGTCTGCATTATTAGTTATGGTGTCCTTCATTTTCCTCTTGACAATACAATCGTGATTTTTAGTTTCAACCAGTTGTCTTTTTCCTGACCCAAAGGGGATGTTTTTGCCTTTGGGCTTTTTCCTGTTTCCATGTAACTCTCCCATGGATGTAATGTCTGCCCATTTTTATTATTGAATCATGAACCTCAGCTGAGGTATATTTGCAATTTCTTAGCTCTTTAGTTCTTGTTTTGAGTTTTATGAAAACTCTACAAGAGATAAAACCCAAGTTAACAAGAAGTTAAGGTAATGATGTTGATTTTCAGGTAGATTAATAAATGTCTGAGAAATTTTGACTAGATTGATGACTAGGTCGATTGGTTAGGAATAAATTGGTAAAAGTAATTGGTTTCAAATTGAAATTAGTGCACTTTTCTAGTCAAAGTGCTTTTGCACTAAAACCACCGAATTGCTAAAGTTGTGTTAGACGCGCAGCAGTCCCCGTAGGTAGTCTGCGAACACAGAGGAAGCACAAGGGAAGTTTCAGCAAGCAAATTACCATTCCACTGTTGACAGTCTGTCGAAGGAGGACCATATGGCAGCTCAACACATCCAGCAGGCTTGATGAGCGACATGTGCGTATCTGCAGCCAGCGGGGCAGTGCCCTCTTATAGACGACCAGCTGAAGCAGGAAGGAGAAACAGCAGGGAAAAGGTAAATAAAACACCACCACCACCCTGAATGATGACAGATAACATGGCCATTAAAGTGGATATTGGTGTTTTAGGCAGTGGGTAGGTGACAAGTCCCGCTGGAAAATGAAATCAAGATCTTCATCAGGCTCATCAGCTGAGAGAAACATGAAGTGTTATACAAATGTCCTGCTGGACGACTCTAAATAAATCGTCACTGGTTGTTGAAGCTTCACTGGACCTCGAACAAGTTGGATTTAGTTTCTTTTCCACTCTTCCTCCAGATTGCAGGAGGTGAATTTCTAACTTGCATCTAAAAAGAGGACAATGAGTAACAATCCAATCATTTTTCTCCTCATTCCAGGTAAGATGCTTCTGATCTTATCATGGGTTGAGGAGTGGCTTAACTCAAGGATTTGAACTATTGCAGTCCTAGGTGTGTGTGTTTACTGGGGCTCTTGGAAGCACAACTCTAGCTGCTTTGAGAAACTGTCCAGGGTGCAGTTGTCCTTCCACTAAACATTCTGTTATTTCATATGAATTAATCACAGTTATGCATTAAAAGTAAAAACATATGCTGTATTCATATTAAATATATTTCCCTTTATACCAGAAACCTATAAATGAATTTTACAGTTTAAAATGAAACACTAAATTGGATAAACTGAGTAAGAAACACCTCCGGATCAACAAAGTATGATTTCTGTTGATGAAAACTCCATCATATGTTACATCTAGTATCAGTAACATTTTCATATTCCTTCATGCACAATATAATCCAGGCAAACTAAAATGCGTTAATTTCTAAAATGTCTACAAAAATGAAACCTGTTATTTCACATATTCACCTACATTTCTGCATACAAATGCAAGTGAATTAAATTAATTTTTTTGGCCTCACCTCAAAACTAAAAAATCGTTCTGATTTCCAGGGAGATTTGATTTAATATGTTCTGAAAAATGAACCACAGGCCAGAAGTGGATTGCTGAAACACTAATTCAGTTGTTACTCTTGTTCAAATCCCAACATCAACTAACTCGGCTCGGAAGAAGAACTTCCTTACGTAGCACTGAAAGTAATTAGTCACTTCATGCTGCCTATTTTTAATCCCTTTATGCTATTTTTACATAAATTGACCTATTAATAGCCTCCTGATGTAGCACAATAGATCCGTTTAGTAGATATCTGAAGCAGGTTTTCACTTAGAATGCGAGAAAACATTCCGGATTCATCCCTCTTCTCTTAACTCATGTTCTGTACCTTCATCAAGGGTAAAAACAAAGCAGCTAACTGCATTGTCCCTTGTGGCTGCCAACACCTACGTCCTTGGTATTCAGGGGCAGAGTGCGTCATGCATTTTCAAAATAGCAGTCCTGACATGAATACCAAGCTTAATAATGACAGAGCAAACACCTTGGGTGGGAAAGTCGCAGCGTCTCCCAGCAGAACATAGCCCAACGGTCCTGGGTTCTGGTCTGTTTGGTGAACCTTCTGGGATGGAAGTGATGGAAGCCTGTTAAAAACCACTTTGTGTTGATTTAAACAACATCCTCCATAGATTTGTTTGGCTTATTAAATACAGAAATTAACAAATTATTGCGCAACTTTTAAGTTTGCATTGATGGTGATACGTAGTGCAAATTGTTTGCCACATACTGGGCTGGGAAAAAGGGTAAATTTTTATGTCTTTTATTTTAGCTTTTGTTTCACAATTACATGTTTAATATTGTCAACTAAACCTTAGTGTTTAATTAAGAAATAAATAGTCAAAGTTTTTCAGACCCTATGGATGCAACCACTCACAGTGTGATAGTTGGTTTTTTTCTTACATCCTGTGTTAATTTTAGGACAGATGTAACAGGTCACACAACTTTCAGGTAGGTTTCTGTTTTTCTCTCCAGTCCACTAGACATTTTTTTTTCAAACAATCTCGGATCATCGGAATCATTTTTTTGGAACTCCTTTATGGATATAATTTCTGCCCAATCGCTCCTCATTATTGAATCATGTGAGGACTGCAGTAATTTTGCTGTTGAACATTGTTTTATGAACTCCATCCATCCATCCATTTTCTTTGCACCCTTGTCCCTTAGAGGGGTCGGGAGGGTTGCTGGTGCCTATCTCCAGCTGACGTTCTGGGCGAGAGGCGGGGTATGCCCTGGACAGGTCGCCAGTCTGTCGCAGGGCAACACAGAGACATACAGGACAAACAACCATGCACACCTAGGGAC
>CAEGAF010124228.1:0-31349 GCA_903067075.1 Micropoecilia bifurca | reverse complement strand
ACTCACACCTAGGGACAATTTAGACAGACCAATCAACCTGACAGTCATGTTTTTGGACTGTGGGAGGAAACCGGAGAGCCCGGAGAAAACCCACGCATGCACAGGGAGAACATGCAAACTCCATGCAGAAAGGCTGGGGCCGGGAATTGAACCCAGAACCTTCTTGTTGCAAGGCAACAGCTCTACCAACTGCGCCACTGTGCAGCCCCAAGGAGGCATAACTGTGTCTTCCAAAATTAAGTAATTAATTTTATTACACAAAACAAAAATCTGTCCTTGTTTTGCTGTAGAAGTGCAAAAACCAATAAATCAAAGAAAAATTTCTTATCTTCATACAGGGAAGCCATAATATGAAATGTCTATCTCAGTCAACTGTAGAGTCCTCCAAATCTGTGTTGTTCAGAATTTCTTCTACCAGGCCAGGCGTCTTGTCAGTTTCGCTTTCATTAGAGATGCAGGATATGTCCTGTTGTTGGTCATCATGTCCCCCTGCTGGAACACAAATAATACTTTTGTTTTGCAAAGATAAGACGTTAAGTTGGGTCATTCAACTAATAAAAAAACAAATAATATGAGCTCTATTGTGCAAATGATAAGCAGAAACAGTTGTATAAGAAAGAAATCAAAGGAGATATTTTTTGAAGATATTCTATCTGACCTGCAATTGTTTCATCTTCCATCTTTTCAGTGAGAAAGATTCGCTGCATCGTCAACTTCTTAACAGTGTGGCACATGTATTTGAGGCCAGGGCCACCGAGTGTTTGTCCTGCAGGCACAAAACAAAAAAAAGCAACAACACATTGAGCATATCTGATTCACAGTAAAACTGCAAAGCAATTAAATCATTGGAGCCGACTCTCACCTTTTCTTGGTGCCGCTTCTTCAAAAAGTACGCAAGTTCCCAATGCATCTTAAATCAAAAAATGATGAGATTTTGAGTGAATTTTCCTTTACCTTATACTTTTAGAAGATATAATATTTGACAAGATATATACATTTATATATAAACTATGTAACACCTTATGGTAATGGGAGTAATATTTTGGTTTAAACTAAAAAGGAATTAAAGCAAGAGATGTGATTTTTATAAAATAAACAAATATTTTTTCACAGTTAAAGAGTGTGCAAATGGAAATTGAGGCCACTTAAGAAATTAAAGAATCTACATAATCTACTTTCTTTTATATTGACTAAACCTTAGATTTAGAATAACGGATTAAAAACACTGAAAATATGTCCTGTAAATGGTGTTAAGTCTGAAAGTATTTCCAGTAAACGAACAAATCTAAATTTCCTCTTACCTTCATATTCGCCTGCAAACACATATTGTCCAACTTGCATCATGGGTCTTTCACTATCTATATCCTATGTCACATACAAAAAGAGAAAGATCAAAGAGCTGCAATGCCCAGTGATCCAAAGTAGGGCTGTATAATAATATTGATATTGCAATATATATCGATATTTTCTTTCCTAGAAAAAAATCCTCTGCAAGTATCGTAACATCCAACTGTCACCTGTCTCACTCATTGCTTGCTTCGCACCGGGTCATCAGGCTTAGAGTGATTCTTTCAGATGTTAAGTGTCAAGATTTAAAAGGCATCGAACTATTCAGAGCAGGTACTTGGTGGATTTTACTTACTTTACAAATACATGTAAGCTACAGTTTGTACTGTTTCAATTAAAAGAAACATGTTTTCTCACCACTTCTTTTTGTCCAGCTGTCGACTTTAAGTCTGTGACCAACCAGAGCCAGGTATTGTGTAGTTGGTGCTTTTAATCAGTTTTCAGTTAAATTCATTCAATCCAACTTTATAACAGTCGCAAAATATCACCAAAATCACTCTGTCCCCCTAAAATCGTTCAGAAAATCGCAAAAGTGTATTGAATCGTATCGTTTGCTGAATATCACAATATATATCGTATAGTGGGCAGAATATCATGTATCATATCGTAAGATTATTGTATCACTACAGCCCTAATCCAAAATTGGTTGAAATTAAAATTTAGGTTCATAATCCACACAATTATTAACCATAACTCACCAGTATCTTACAATTGCTCCGACACTTGGACAGAAATTCATTGTTGATTATTCCAGAGAGCTCCACCACAACGAGCTGCTCCTGAAGGCAACATAAAATCAGTGAATGATGCTGGAATGTACAAACGTTTAGTTAACAATAACTGCACTTATTAAAAAATCCCACATATGGAATGAAACTAATGAGACATGCAGTTTGGGGATCAAGTGCTAAAACAACACCTGAATCTGATTTGCAGCTTCAGATTTGGCATCCATCAAACAGTCATTTCACATATTTTAATTGTCTTTGATTGTTTTTAGTTCAAAGTCTACTTGGAAAAACATTTTTGAATTTGTGACAAGAAGCCCCTTACATTAAATATTTGATAGAATATGAAATGCGTTTATAACAACTAAATTCACTCTCAAGCATCTCAAATATTTAACATTTTTTTAGCGGATTACGTTTTGTTAAATACAGTGAAATTGCAAATGGAGAATCGGATACCAACTTCGGTATCGTGTTGTACAAAACATGCTAAGAAACATTATTTGTTTGGTTACAACAGACAGCAGAAGACTTCTTTATGTTGAAACTACATCATTTTGAATATCATCATCTAAATACCATCAATAACATAATAAATAACTCTGAAAACCTCACACACTGAACAACTTCCTTTAGCTAACTGGTTAGCTGTCAGGCTAACAGTGTGGCTATTATCTAAACTAAACGCGAGCACAATCGTTGTTTTTACTACCTCTTCTTCCCATTCATCTTCCATCTCCAAACACCTAAAAATGAGCAATAGTGCCACGGATTACAGTTCAAACGCCTTCATTATTACTCACAACCATAATCTTAATTTTGTCATATGTACGGTGGCCGGGAGAAGACTTTAGACTGGCTCCTGTCAGTTCCGCTTTAACTCACGAGAGGACACTGTTGCTTAGTTTTTTTAGAATGATCTGATAAAAGCCAAATATATTCCTCTCACATTTTTTGAGATTACAGAAACAAACTTTAAAGCAAATTATTGCCATATAATTGTTTGGCATAAAATACTGCATAATTGTGAATTGAGGGGGGAAATTATTCATTTTATGCAAAAAAAAGAAGTAAAATTTTAAAATTGTGACAAGCCACCCTGAGTAAATACGTAATATAACAGCTGCAAGTCTTTTGGGGTATGTCTCTGTCTTTAAATAACTAGTGATTTAAATATTTGCCTTTTCTTTATGAAATAGATCAAGCTCAATCCGATTGGATGGGGATTATCTGTAATAATTATTTTCTATATATTGCCAGGTATTCTTACTGAGATTTAGGTCTGGACTATGAGTGGACTAGTTTTACATGTGTTCTATCTATCTATCTATCTATCTATCTATCTATCTATCTATCTATCTATCTATCTATCTATCTATCTATCTATCTATCTTTAAAATTTGATTCTAAATATTGGCTAGCTGTAGGCACTCTCATGTACATCCAACATTATTATTATTATTATAAATGCCCTACTGCAGTAAGCCACAGCCATGGAGATGAGATGATATGATATGAGATGAAATGAAATAAGATGATACTCTTTATTGATCCCCAAGGGGAAATTCATCAGTCCAAGGCAGGGGCTACAAAAAATAAAATGAATAACATATCAAATATATTTGAAAATAAACAAATGAATCAGGATAACAATAAAAGGCAAATCATCACACAAACAACAGGGGGTCTGATCAAATCGAATCAGAAACAAAGTTCAAAGAGGGATAATTGTTCTTGTGAACAAATACAAGCCAATACCTGTAGAAATATATCAATGGAATATGATATGTTTTTTTAATGATTCTATGAATATAAACAAAACTGCTACAGGTAATAATTTGAAAGGAAATACACACATCCCCAATTTAAACATCATTTACAGAATCAAGTAACTATTGCCTGGATAAAATCATTCCATTCCAATCAGAATGTTTTCAAAAGTTTATTTGTAGTCCTTCATCTTATAGAAAAAACAGTTGAAAATAACAAGCCTGTTGAGAAACAACTTTATTAGGGGAAAGCTGAAAGGAATAACCAGTTAGCTGAGCTATCATGAGGCCTTTCTTAAACATTTGAGGCATTCAATGCCTATTCAAACTAACAATATTTTCAAACATTAAAATTAATTTTCAAACAAGACTGACATATTAACAGAACAAACTGCAGTAATTCTCATAGGCTGTTTTTGACAGCCTATGACAAAGTCATCATATCACCAGGTGCTGACGTTGAGGTTTAACAGGAGAGCCTTCCTACTGCTGCTGCTGCTGCTGCTGCTGCTGCTGCTGCTGCTGCTGCTGCTGCTGCTGCTGCTGCTGCTGCTGCTGCTGCTATGCATCGGCACGTTCCTCTTCTGAAATTATCTGAAATAGTGAAAGAACCAACTCGGGATTTATTACCCAAATGGAGGAACTTCAACATATTTCATATTCCCTGAGTTTTCTAATATTTTGTCAAATTACAACAACCTTCAGTGTATATTATTGTCATTATTTTACTGTGATAGACCTACAGTGGATGACAGTCAAGCGAAACAAAAAGGATATCGTTATTTTTTGTATAAATGAAAATCTCTCCACGTATGCAACTCTTTAGGTTCACAATTTACTTCAGTAAATAGACAGCAACAAGCAAACCTGTCTGCATTTTGATTCCAGATATTTAGAGGACATGAGGAACAAGGTCCTGTAACCAAGTACAATAAAAATGTTACTATAGGACCAAAACAAAAATGCTGAGAGTGCAAAACTAACTGTGTACATCACACTGAACACAACATAAGTCAAAACTTAGATAAGCATCCCCACGTCATTCTGTGAGGATGCTTATTCTTATTCTTACAGATTGTTATTTGCACACATCTTAAACAAAACCGACTGAGCTTGGTAAAGAGGAATGCTGCAAAGCTCGTAGGAACACACCCCAAAAGACTTTCAGCTTTAATTGAAGTAGTAATTAGTTCTCAGAAAGAATTTGTCATTTCTTGTGATATAAAATCTCAATTAAATACACAGCAGTTTGCAGCTATAATCTGACAAAATATGAAATAGCAACAAATTTGCAAGACCCTATACTTAAAAGCCATGGCAGTAAAAAGTAACACTCCATGTATTTTTACGAAACAAAAAATATAAAGCACAACATGATGGCACTTTCTATGATATTCTATGTAACTAAAACATAAACTATTAGTATTTCTCTGGCAATGTCCATCCAGGTGCCGTAAACCTCAGCAAGCGTATGGTTTTGCGGCCTATAAATACCTGTGTGAATGTAGCGCAGGTTGATGCGCCTTCAAAGAGAAACAGGGAGAAAAAAAATACCATTTAAAATCAGAATCAGGGAAACCAAATTAAATTGGGTGCAAATCCCCCATGTGCAGGCTCCCTCCCCATTTCTGCCCTATCATCTATCTCTGGACCATGGTGGGGTTGTCATGTCGACCAGCCCACAAGTTACTATGACAACGGCTCGAGGGGGAAGCTCCTGCTAGTGAGGTTATTGCCTCCTTGGGGAAGCAAGAAGGACAGGTGGAATGTGAGCTCAGACAAAAGGACCTACAGACACCGAAGAGCCGTTAAATGAAGGGAGAGGTCAGGCCGGAGGATGTTAACTGTGAGTTTGGGTGTTAACAATTAGAACAATGCACAACATGACTCGGCGTGTAAGTCTGCAGAAGTACAAAAGTTTCTCCCTGCTGGACACAGCCTGTGCCTCTTACTGTACATGATGTATTACACTTCCAGCTTGGTGCCATACCCCGGGGCAGATAGGGTGGGTGGGGGGGTTGGAGCAAGGGAGGGAGTGACATTAAAGACCCTCCAAGGTGTCAGATGGGTCCCCAGTTTCCCCCACTTTTTGTCATATAAATGTCATAAAGACAAGTTTGGAGTTGGGAAGCTTTTCGGCTCTGCCTGGGGGGTATCACAGTGGTTAATTGCCCCATTAGCACTGACAGGGTAAATTGGTGGAAGGGCTAACTATATATTACAGTGAAAACAACAAACCCCTGGCACACACCTAAGGGCACGGGAAGCCGGTGCCTGTAACAGCACAATCTGCTTGTGTGGACAATATGTATGCGAATCGGCCCTACAGCATATTCACAAAAAACGTCTTCAAATTCGATCACATTACAACAGAAACTTCAATGTATTTCACATTTTATGTGACAGACCAACAAAAGGTGTACAGTTGTGAAATGGTAGAAAAATAACAAATTATTCTAAAATTGCCTTGCAATAAAAATGTGAATGAAAGAGTAGTGAGCCCTTGTGTTCAATCTCTCTGAGTCAATTCTTTGTTGAGTCAACTTTTTATGCAATTTTGAAAGTTGGGAACATGCCTCTAACTTTGCATGTCTAAAAAAATAATATTTAGCGTATTCTTTGGGAAATATCTCACTTTCAGGAAAAGTTGTTGGGGAATGTCTGTGAACAGCAGCTATTTCTATAGATTCTCAATTCCAGTTAGGTCTGGACTTTGACTGAACCATTATGTTAAACTGTTCCCTTGTAGCTAAGGCTTTAAGTTCAGAGTAGTTGCTGAAGGGGGAGAATTTGCTCCAATTGTTTTTATTTCAATATTAACCTGTATTTAACTTCATCTATACCTACCAATAAATTCTGACTGTCTTCCCTGACTTTTGGCAAAGAAAAGAAAAGACTTCCCACAGCATCATGCTGCCACATTATGATTTACTTTATAGGGATTTCACTGAGGATTATCGGAGTAAGATTTATATTTGTAAAAATATATGAAAACAATGTATAATTTTCTTTCAATCCATCTAATTGCACTTAGTTGTATTAATTATAACATAAAATTGAAATGAAATAGGAAATTTGTTGTAACGAGACCAAACTGAGTTTAGCTCCAGGGATACTTTTGCAAGGTGCAATAATAGCTGTAATAGTTATAATTTAAGTGAAATAGCACAACATTGTAAGTGTTTGTATTGGAATCGGATCTTTACTGTGAATTTACAAACTCAAATGTAAACCAATAAAGAAAAGATCTGTGAAAGGTGTATCAAATGCATAAACTGCTTTGTATATTTATGAGTAAGAACCATGTCTGCCACATATTCCACAGTCAAATGTGTCCAGCTGCGTTTTGGCATAAAGAAAGGGCTAAGAACTATTCATGATTATTTTCAGAATAAAGTGATGTGTTTTGGTGAAATTCTAATAAAGCAAAGCCAAATCTTTTACAGACAAAAATATCACAGCCTATAAAGTCCTGCACATAGAATAAGCTTCTAAACATCAGGGTTTCTTTACTGACATTTTTTGTTGCAGTTTTATTTATTTATTTTTCAATTAAAATTGAGAAAGTACCATATCCTCATTACATATGACCCCCCCTCGCTAGACTGACGCGCAGAGCCAGGATAAGGAGCAGAACTCAGTGCCACCATTCACTGTCGTGGTCTTCTGTCCCGAAAAATGACAAATTGTCTCCGATTTAACGGCAGCCATAACAAGAGAAAAATCCATGTATGCCTAAAGACAACAGTGCGGGCAGTGATTTATGGTTTTGATAACCTGCAATCCTTGATAGAGGCCTCTGCCAGATCATCACTTCAAACATAGTCGAATCGTGAAATATTTATATGATGTTTCACAGACGCACAAGACAAATCATTTGGCGCTGAATTAATTGAGGAGAAAGGGAGAAGCTGAGTTTTTACACAATTACAGTTGAACAATTTCAGTTACGAATAAAATATGCAAACATATTTATATATTATACATTTTTCTTGTCTAATATATGACCTTGCATTGCTGTGGTTTTTTTTAAAGTACTGTTAACCTTATGTGAATAATAGGCTATATGATAATACTAAATATTACGCATTATGCTTCCGCATAGGAGATTTTACCTAGTCTCTTTTACGTTTTTTTTTAATAACAAGAACTTTAGGAATAAAGAAAGATAAAGTAAAAAAAGAAAAATATAGAAAAAAGAGACAGACCATACGGTCTGATATTAAAAAATGCAGTTTGTGCCATTTAAATATATGGACGATCGACAGATTGCACATCCAGCGTGAAATTCACAATAGCATTATCATAACAATGAAACTGAGCAGCGAGGACTGACGATCGGAGAAGAGGGGTGAAAAAACGCCTAAAGGTCTTGTTTGAGGACAAACATTGGAAAAGACACCCACTTTTTTACGTTTAATGATTTTATTTCAGGCACATGGAACTTAAATTATAAATGTAGCCTGCACAATCAGCTCAAGCAAAAAAAAAGAAAGATAAACAGCATCTCATATAAAGCACGCTTTTTTATATAAAACGTTGCTTTTGAAAAAAAAAATGTAATCAAGTGATTTTAATATGTATTATTTTTTTTTTTTAGAAATCATTTTGAAAATGTAGATATTGCCCTGTTAGAAAATAATTAGGTTTACTGTATTTCTATAAATATGGGCCTTCGTTTGAATAAGTGTCAATATGACATCCTACAAAAACGTCCTACGGGGCTTGCGAGTGTTTTAGTAATATTTTGTTGCAGGTCGGATTTTTACTTTTGAAGAATGTGGTATTTTTCCCCTCGACTTTACATTGTAAATTCTATTGTCTTACCGTGTTCTATATTCGTTTTCGTGAAAAATAAAGATTTCATTCCCCATAAAATATATAAAATATTTAAGATTGCATGTTCGTGACGTTTGAGGAATCTAAAGCTGAATTTTCATCCAGAGATAAAAAAAATAAAATAAATAAAAGTCATAATTTAAGCTGTAAAATCTAATACTTTCCATATTTTTTTGTCTTTCCAGGCAGCCTCCGGTGTGGCTCTCTCTCTCTCTCTCTCTCTCTCTCTCTCTCTCTCTCTCTCTCTCTCTCTCTCTCTCTCTCTCTCTCTCTCTCTCGCGGAATCCTATTGATCCAAACGGGCTAATTAGCGGTGTCTGCGCAATTACGCACATGCGCACTGCGCATAATCTCAGCCATTTTTTGAAGGAAACTAATTAGCAGGAATAAAGAGCCAAGTGTTTTTTCCTCCCCTCAGTGATCAGAACTCATTCTACCTCTGGAGCTCGCACAAACCCCTCCGTCCCCACATCTTCTGTTTACTACAACCTCCGTATGTAGCTTTAATTACACTGTTGTTTGGAAACAACTTGGACCCCGCTGCTCCCTCTCTCTCTCTCCCTCTCTCTCTCTCCCCCACCTTTCTTTTTTTCCCGATTTTTCCTCTTCTTGGCTCCGTTAAAACACAGCAAAAGGATCATTCATAAAGAATGAGCGGAGACTCCATGAGATTTTCTTTCTGGACTACTACATATTCAGCGCGCGGAGCTTTGTGTCGGAGTAGCTGCAGCAATGTAAGTGTGTCGTTTGTTTACGATGTTCCGGGGGGAAGCTGAGGGGAAGCGAGCCGACCGAGTGGGGAAGAGAAGGAGGGGAGGCGCTCGGTCAGTGCAGCCAGTAATTCTCACGGATCAGGGTTTAGTTGTTGTGTTTGCAAATCCGATCACCTGTTACCGGCCGCTGAACGCGATCGGTCTCAGTTCGGCTGCATCGGAAAGTGCTACTACCGGTGTAGGACGCGGCGTAAACAAAAGCAGAAGTAAAAAGACTCGGGTAGTCGGTCCGTGAACTACACATGGTGGCTGTCCGGTTTTTCTTGTGCCAGACAACCCCTTTTTGCAACCAAGGTTCCGGGAGGTGGGAGAGGGGGGAAGAAAAATCAGAATACATTTTAGTAGTTTTACCTTGAAGCTGGTGTTTTAAATGTGATCCACCGGGTCTTTACAAAAGTAATTTGTAATTTTCCAGCTTTGAGTCCATGTCCTATGATAAAAAAGAAAATAAAGTAAATCCACACAACTCTTCTGTCTGGTTCTCATCGCACCCCTGTCTCTCCTTTCTATGCTGCACACTAACACACACACACACGCACGCGCACGCATACACACGCACACGCACGCACACACACACACACACACACACACACACACACACACACACACACACACACACACACACACACACACACACACAGTCTCTCTCACACACACACACACACACAAGCTAACACACACCAACTAGGTAACACAGGCATATAATTTTTTTGTTGCATGTTTTGGCATCATTGTTGGATTATTAAGCAATAACTAACCTGCAATATGCATTAATATTTGAGCAGTGATATAAAACAACCTTAATGGGGTTGTAATAAGCTCATGCATGTTTAATTTCAGGTGAGTGTACTTAATTGACATAATCAGAATCAGAAGCACAAAAGGATGAGCACTCATTAACACACACCATCATAGAGTCACACACACACCATCACTAAATGATGGTTTCCCGCACTTGTGATCAATACAGAGCCAGGAATGCTTGTATAAATAGTTACATTGCCGATAGACCCCGGGTTATTGATTGCAGTGTAAATGAAAATCTTTATCAGATTAGAGGCTGTTCTCAGCTGCTGGCAGGCCCAGCTCGGCCCCCTCAGTGATCGCTGGGCAGGACAGTGGACAGCTGCAGTGGGCAAGGGTCTGTGGCCTGTGACATAAACACAGTGCATTAAAGCACTATCAGGGTACAGATATGAGCCATATATCTTGGAGCTGCAGAAAGAAATGAGGGAGTGGGGGCTGGACACAGAAGAGATGACTGGGGGTGCTTAAGAAGGAGGGCGAGGGGGGATGGTTGGTTGAAGGAGAAGGTGAAAGGGTAGATGAAGGTCTCACCTTGATTAAAAAAAGGTCAGTGATGAGATTGTAAGACACACATAGACTAAGAGAGATGGATCTGTGTCAAATGGCATTTCAGTTGTCAGTCTGGAACCTAAGAGGGAAGAGGCCTCATCTATTTTAGGGCATCTATGAAGTAAAAAAAAAAAAATTTAGTTCATTTGTTTTAAAACCTTAATGAAGGCCAAAAACATATTTAGCATCATGTATTGAAAAAATGTCAATGTCAGTAGTTATTAACTGGAAGGAAAAATGTATTACATTATCCTGGAGGTGGAGGGGCGGAGGGTTGTCGTCGTTGTTTTACCTATGAGATGTTCTATTATGTAAATTAGGTGAACATTAATCATTTTCCCAATGAAGTCCAGGACATGGTATTTATGTGCATGAGTACATATTGTGAAAAAATAAGTGCATAATGTTACATAAAAAGATGCAAAAAAAAGTCATTAAATTGGATGACCACATGCAATCTTCTGTTTTATTTGGACAATTGGAAAACCTAGTCAAGTTTAGCAAAAGCAAGCCTATTGGCAAGAAAAGTGTAAAGAGTTAACTAATTAATTCTAAAAGATTCTGCTGTCTTACAGCATGTGTTCATTGATGCACTCTAAAGATTCAAAGACTAATATAATGGCTTTAAAAACTGTTCGTCTATCTTCTGTGTGGCAATTCCATGGAAGCCCTCTAGCTCTGAAGCATACTGTTCTTTATTTAATCCTATCCTCTGAGGAATATTATAGACCTCCCGTGTAGCCTTTACCCGCATTCCTCTACCCAGTTTAGCACTCATGCTATTGATTTTCCCATTAAGGGCTAACGCTAACCCCTGGGTAACCAGCCTTTGGATTGCGCACTGTGAATGTTGTATTGAACAGATGCTATCCATGGAATCTAATCAATGACTTCACAGTTATGCAATTTTATTTAGATGACTCGTGTTTTCTCTTTTTTCCAATCTTTCTGTCTATCTTCTATCTATCCAAAATACACAGGTGGTCTGGTAATGTGCGGCAGCTGTAGCCTCTGGTATGGACACCGGTGAGGGAGGAGGGGATGGAGGGGGGGGAGAAGAGAGAGATGCTGACCTCAGTCCCCAGGCTACATCTCTTCCTCTCCTGACCCTGGCAGTCATTCCTGAGCAGGGGTCATCCTCTCATACCTCAGCCAGGGCCCCTGCCAAAGAATCCCTGACCCCGCCTCGACAGGGGAAGAAGGGCGCAGAGGGGTCCAAGGCTGGAGAGGGAGGTGAGCAGAAAGAAGAATGTCGACATCCGCCGGAGACAGGAGTGCATCAAAAGCAAGGGTTTAAAGAAGACTTTGGGGATGGATATTCGTCAGGGGAAAGGGAAGAAGAAGAGAAGGTGCATGAAGGTCTGGTAGAGGCGTCACATACACGGGACCTCCCAGCGGCAGTCAGCAGCAGAGGCATGGAGGAGGGGGAGGAAAAGGAGGAGGCCATTTCAAACCAAAGTCAAACCAAATCCAAATGTTCTTTATTACCTCAACAGAGCCAGTACAGCTCTTCTTCCAGCACTGGAAAGGCCAGTGGCACACTCGACAGCAAAACAGCCGCCTCTCCAAAGTCCTCCCACACTCCCTCCTCTTGTCCAAAGCCCTTCCCTTTTTCTTCAGTCTCTCCAAAGCACTTCAGTTGTCCATCATCCTCTTCTGCCCTGCTGAGCGAGACAGAGGTAAAAGACATTAAGGGAGATCAGGGCTGGATTTCTGGGTTTCCACAGAGCTTTAGATCCCAGCAGTCTTCTACGGCTTTTCCACTAGCAGGTACAGATCCTGTCGGTGCACCCGCAGAGGATGATGTGCTAGCAGGGGTCCCTCACACTTCCATTTCTAATGGAAATGGTGCCAAAGCTCCAGAACCAAACGACAGTCAGTTAGACACAGGGATGGATGATGAAAAAGACAAAGAAGAACAAAAAGAAGGTGTCCCTAAAAATCTCAACCAAGACCTTTCTAATAACTCCCTGACCAGTCACATGACAATAATGCACTCACGCAATTCTTGCAAGACTCTCAAATGCCCAAAGTGTAACTGGCACTACAAGTCTCAGCATACACTACAAGTTCACATGAAGGAGAAACATCCAGAGACAGGAGGCCAGTGTGTGTGTGGCACTTCTGGGGGAAAGTGTATCTGTGGTGGCGGAACACAAGGTCTGTGTGGGTACTGCACTTCGGGAAAACCCCATCCTCGTTTGGCCCGAGGTGAAACATATGCCTGCGGCTACAAGCCCTACCGCTGTGAGGTCTGTGACTATGCTACGTCGTCGAAGGGCAACCTTAGCATTCACATGCAATCTGACAAACATCTAAATAATGTTCAAAATGGGGGACATGCAAATAGTCAAATGCAAAGCACTCTCAGTACCAACAGCAGCAACTCATCCAGTGGTCACCCAGTAGATGAGCAACCTTACAGCAAGCTCACACTCGCTATTCCAACACCCACAGCCCAGCCTGCTAAAATCCCATCACCTGCTCACTCCCACTCTCATGGTAAGCGGTGGCGATGTGATGTATGCGACTATGAAACCAGCATTGCTCGCAACCTCCGCATACACACCACTAGCGAGAAACACACGCACAACATGCTGCGGCTCCAGAGAGGGTACTACCTGTCTCACTGCAGGGGTTTGGCCCCACATCTCAAACACTTACAAAACACAGGTGAGGAATGTGTTGCTTCATATATCCTAACATAACTTACTTTAAACACAAGATTCTATAAAGCGGGGTAATTGTTTTACTTCCTTTCAGGTGCTGAGCTTACCTTGAACATGCGACTGACTGGTCAGCAGGTTCCAGAACAACCAGTCGCACTTGGGTCTACGCTCACTCCATCACCCTCGCCCTCCCCATCTCCTCCCCCAGCCCCGTCTATGTCTCCTACTGCACCCCTCTCCCAGGGCGTGTTCCAATGCCTTGTCTGCTTGTGCTTTTCTTCCGACAGCTTAGAGTCTGTAGAGAAACACCTGAATGCTCCCCGCTCTTTGCCTCAGTCTGAGTGGTGCTCCCTTGTTGCAGGTGGTTGCCACTGCAGACTGTGTGGCTATACCACCCCTTTGAGGGCCAACTTCTCCTTACACTGCCAGACTGACAGACATCGCACCCGCTACCAGCTTGCTGCTCACCTCCAGGAGGGTGGAGACAGGGGTCAGGAGGGAGCCTCCCTCATTGCTAAGGGCAACCCTATCCAGCTACGGTGCAACTTATGTGACTTTGTAACAAGCAGTCTGGAGAAGCTACAGGGACATTCTCTCACTTCACCACACGGAGCGAGCTTTCGAGTGTACAAAGTAAGGCACAAAGACACATTTGATTGTATTCTTTCCAGAATCCTTGTAGTAGAATTTGCAAATCTTGCATTTAAATAATAATAATAATAATAATAATAATAATAATAATAATAATAATAATAATAATAATAATAAAAATCCATGTTTTCTTTCAATCTCAATTTTAGTTCCTGCAGCAGTATGATGGTGAGGTTGATGGAGGTTCATGGCTGTTCCATTGTCTTCTATGCAACCACTCCTCCTCTTCTAAACTTCAAGTACTTAAACACAGTCAAACGTCAGCCCATCAACAAAGAGAAGGGCTACTTCAGCTGCAGCCAATGGGTGGGGAAGAGCTGGCAGCCATTTTTACCATCAGAAAATGCCAACGTGGCATCACAGGTGAGACTATGAGTTGTGTGGGTAGTCGTGCTGAGATACTCACTTTAACTTTCAGTAAAAATATATTAATTTCATAGTAGAGTTGCAAAAGGCTGGTAAATGTAAGGCAAATTTCCATCGGAAGTTAAAACTGCAGTATGTAACTGTAAAAAAAATGTTTTTTTTAATTTACGGCATGACAATATGGTATGAGGCAGATGATTTGTGGAAAAATCAAATTCCTCTGCCTTTTCCTAGTGTTCCCATTGGTAACTGCAGAAATGCACCTGGTCAAAATCAACAAATCAGATCCAGGAGGCTCTCAACTCTGTTAATCATTCCTGTGTAGGTGCTACTCATATCTTCCCAATTGCTCTCTGCTACACAACAGCTTCTTTCCAATATCAGAGCCTGCCATGAATGCTCAAGCTAACTGGCATGGGCGTCAATAACGATGGATAAACAGTTTTCCGGTCATTAGCACATTGAACAGCGAGTACACCACCATGACTGACAGCACTGAGACGTTCCTCCTGGTTGTGATTGGCTGTTTTTTTTTTTTTTTACCTGGAGCTGTTACCACAGGGAGAAGGCAGAGGAGCTTCATTTTTTTACAGATCATTTACTTCATGCTATGCTATCATGACATGGTGACAATTTTAAAAATATAGAAAACATTTTTTTTTTATAAAAGTTATATACTGCAGCTTTAAGGTGGAAAACTTTGGAAATATTATGAATAATATACCATATGATACATTTACATGACAAATGTAATTTAATTAAATTATTTCACTCTATGATTGACAGTGAACACGTTTGAGTCCGGATGTGTTGCCTCAGTTGCCCCGAGTAGGGCGTGTGTATATAGCACAGATATTCTCAAATGTACTTGCATGAAATCCAGATGTTTTAGTAAAGATTATTCTGTAATATATTTTCCCCAGCAATATATAAAATTCCTAGGACCTCCTTTAATGATTTAAATTCCATGTTTATTTCCAATTAGTCTCAGAAATGTATTTTAATTCACATGAATTTCCAAGGAAAGTTTCCGACTTTCAAAATTCTAACTACTTCTTATACTTCTTCTAATACCCTTCTAATACTAATTTTAATAACTTTGCCACCCTATCACAGTAACAAAAAAGAAGAAAAACCCCCCTAAAGTGTGACACGATGTGATTAAGTATTTTTAAAACAGGGAAGCTACAATTAATGAGGGTTATGCAAAAGTATTTGCACATTTCTATCACAGTTGGCATCATAATGTTATGTGTAACATGGATTTATTGTCATTTTGATTTCTCTAAACAGACTTAAGGAAAACTACAAAATGATCACTAGGTAAATTTGGTAGTAGTTTTTAAAGTAAGATAGTGCAGAGTATTTTACCTACTTCTCAGTGGAGAAAGTGTGTGAGTCTAAAAGGCTGATATTACCGGGTTAATTAGTTGTTTGTCGTTAAAGTTTGAAGTTCTACATAGATGCATATATACATATATTTTCAAAAGAAGAAATTTGTTTTTCTTGTAAGCAATGGAAACATGCAGTATCCCTCTTTCAACAAGCTGGTCCAGCTTTTTTTTTGATGACTTTTAATCAAAAGCCCTTATATCCAGAGAAATTGTGTCACTGAAGAAGGTTTGAAATCCTTGTTTTTTAATTTTTTTTATTTTGGTATACCTTGATACCGATAACCTGCCCATGCCTATTTAAGGATGTCTTTGATTTAATGCTCTGAACCATTGCTGACTCCAGAGGGTAAACAGAGGATTGAGATGAAAACAGTGAGAGAATGAGCAATGGCTGTTGCTGGGATATTGATCAAACAAAGCGATTAGTCAATACACATCCTTGTTATATCCCCAATCACCCCTGACAACAGCTAACTAGCACCTGCTAATCAATGGACTAAAACAGATCAGCTGGAAAAAGACTGTAGGAGGCGGAGATTAGTCGTTACTCTACAGACTGCTTAAGACGAAATGCTGTATTTATATTGTCTGGAGTGTGTGGACTGCGCAACCTCTGAAATAAGTAGTTCAGCGCTTCATTTGTAAAATGAATCTATCCTTTGATTTGATTTGCTGCAAATTAAGACTCATTGAGACGGGATTGTGTGTTGCCAGTCCATTTTAGGTCTACTCCACCTCTGAGAGAATCTAATGCAGAATCAATTTGTGATCAATAGAGTTTGCAGTCAAGCAAGAGGAATGAAGTGTGGTTCAAATACATTGGTCTTTTTGAAAGGTGCTGCCAGGAGAATAATATACATGCAATCAGCATGTTTATTATAGCATATTATATAAGGTTTTATGTTTGTATATCATAATTACTTGTCCTGTTCTAGGAGAGCTTATCGAGGACATGGAGAGTTTCAGTGAGACCAGCACTGATCCCTTGGACACAACCAAAGACACAAGTAACTTAGGGGCAAAAAATTCTGAGGAAGCAGGTATTGCTGCTCTTACAAATTCTTCAAAGCTTTCACACATAGCTCAATTTATAGAACAGTTATATAGACCCTAGCAAATTTAAGCCATTTTAAATGTGTATACTTTTACTTGAAGCAAAAACAAAAGAAGAACAAGAAAGAAGAGATCCAATGCCTCCAGCAAAGCGGTCGTCCCCTGTATATGAAGAAATGGAAACCTCCATCCCAACCAAACGCCCCAGAATACACCAGCAAAACGAGAACCAGCAGGTAAGCAGTTGAAATAGAGTTTAATAATTTGAAAGTGCTCATGCAAGTAAATATAGCAGGAAATATAGTACAAAATAAATGCGGTGCTACATTATAACACTTCATGGACACTTAATATGATGCCTTTTTTGTTACTAATTCTGATAAAATAGATACATTTTCTTGTGCCTGTTAAATTTTCCTATTTTCGTCCTTCAGACCGTCCAATGCCCATTGTGCCAGGTTAGACTCCCGTGCTCACATCTTCGACCTCATCTAACACACGTGCACAGTGTGGCGCAAGACTGTGTAGACAAGCTCATCAGTGCGGTAAGCGTGTGCAACTGTGTATGTGTTTTGCTTTCATTCATCAGGAAGTAAAATAAAACGAGAAGCTGAAGCAATGGGGGATGGTGGGGGACGATTGAAATGTAGGGAGACAATTCCATTAAGAAGGCACCAGAGAGAAAGGCAGGCGCTTTTTTTAATGCATGTTTAAGTAGCTCCTCGCTATCATCTTTGATGCAGCCGCGTGTTCTCTGTGGATGTGTGTGTGTGTGCGTCTTGCAGAGTGGAAAGAGAGTAGGTTTGAGTGAGTGAGTGTAGGAAAAGCCAGTCTTTCTATAATGCATGTTTAAGTAGCCCTCTATTACCAGAAGTGCAGTCAAGCTAAAAAGGGGCCCCCGTGCTTTTTACTGTGTCTCTCCAACTAACAATGACCGGTCATCTATCCACATCACCATCCTCCATCTCCCTGGCCTGTATGCTAAGTGGCCTTTGTCTCTTGCTCTCTTCCCTCCTCTTCATGACTGCTTTTTTCACCCTTTCTCCCCTCTGCCATCGCCCCCCACACCCAGCTTCACAAATCACTCTTTTTCTACAATTTCTGTCTTGCCCCTTTCCTGCTGTCTCTCCCAAGCCCTCTCTCAATTTTTTATGCATTACTCCCTCCCTTGCTCACTGTCTTTCTCCAGAGCTTTTTTTTTGTGTTCTTTGCCCCCTAACTTTCTCCCTCTCCTTGCTCTATCGCTTTTTCATATTCTACACCCCTTGGCCCCCCCAATCCTCCGTCCCTCCACACCTTCCCCTCCCTCACTCTCTCTGATAGTAATTGAGGTTCATTAATTCAGACTGAGGTGATGATGGCCATTATGTACCTTGCTTTCCAATTACGCTCTCTAGATTAAGTCTGACCTTCAGTTTTCTCTGCAGTGTGTATGTGTGGTTGTTCTTCTCTTTTGCAGCTATGAAGCTGTTACGCAGTGAAGACTTGTCATGTAAATCTCATCTTTGGCTCTATGTCCTTTCCTCAGGGTGGCTAGCTGTTTGCACAGATATACTATTTACCCTCACTGCTTGAAGCAGAGAGGATGGGGTTTCCTATATGACGAATTATTTTAAATAAATTAATTATTCAGCTCAGTAAAGTTTTATTAAACCCTTGGGGCATGTGGAGTTGGAACTGAAGGGCAGAGACACATATCTCAACCATGTATTTTTATTAACAAACTGATGCGTCTTGCTTCTTGCACTGCTATAGAGGGAGGTGCAAGATTTAACAATACGTTTGAATGTTTTATGATATCGTTGCAGTAATCTCATGCGTCTGTCTTTGTACAACTCGGTATTTGCTTGCTATTTTACTCTACAATGAGACATGTTTTATTCATATTGCTAGATTAAAAAAGCGCAGCAATGCCAGACATTCATTTTATTTTCACTCGGTAAATGGTCTCTTAGAATGCCTGGAAATTAGAAACAATGACAACTGATAATGTGTTACTTTTTTCCAGGTGACACCATCCACGGAACAGCTTGAGCCTCTGCTGGAGTCAGAACCACAGGATTTGATTACTAACAACATTCAGAACACTAAAACCAAGAAGAGCAATGATGCAAAGTGCTCCCATACTACAGAGTCTATTGTTTGTTCACAAAAAAATAAAGGTTGGTAAAACAATGTGTAGAACTGTTTAAAAGTCTTACAGAACATTATTTATTTAACACAATTTTTTCCTGAAAAAGAAAAAAATGTATGTTGTTTGCTTATTCTCAAAACTTTCTTCTGGATTAAAATTTTTAAAATCATCTTTTCTGATGTATTTCACAGGTATCTTAATAGAGAACACAGAGGGAGATATTGCCGCACCCAAAGATGTCACAGCACTGCTCACCCCACCCCTAGAAGACAACGCCAGTCACCCCTCAAACGGTACTCTGGCTCCTCAGTCCCCAACTCAGACACCTCCTTCCTCTCCACCCATCTCCCCTCCCAGCGACCCCTCTCCCCTTTCGGATCGTCATGGTTACCGGTTTCGTTGCAGCAGGTGCAGCTTGGCATTTCCCACTCAGGAGAAACTCCATCTGCACTGGCAGTACCATGCCATGAGGGCGGCGACAGAGTGTCCTCTTTGTTCTAGACAATGCCGCAGTCAGGAGGCCCTGCAGAGACACATTCAAAACACGCACTCGCAACAGGACAGCACACAGGGACAGAATGCTCTCTTAGCACCACACACTGTGCCATATACGGAACATAACATGAATTCAGTACAGCAAGATTGCAGTTTATCACCTCAAGTTGGGGAAGAAGCAGGAGAGGGTGATGATGACAAGATAGATGAAGAAACCCTTGGCATTGAGGTGAGGGAAGAGCAAAAGGAAGATGAAACTAAAGAGAAGGAGGTTGTCCATGAAGCTACTGGAGTTGAGGAGAATTCGTCTGAGCTAGAGAAAGGATCACCAGAGGAGATTGCATCAGAACCTAGTTCTTGCCTTCTTGTCAAGAAGAGCTCAAACCCAACAATGGATCGTTATCTAGACCCATCCAGGCCTTATAAATGCACCATATGCTCTGAATCTTTTACTCAGAAAACAATTCTTCTGGTGCACTATAATTCTGTATCTCATCTCCATCGTGCCAGAAGAGCCCTGCAAGACTCTGGCACAAATTCTACAGCTCCTGAGGCCCCTCGTGGCCCAGATCCTAGACCTTATCGCTGTCGATTATGTGGAGTAGGTTATAGCCAGAGTTCTACACTGGACATCCATCTTCGCTCTGTTCTTCATCAGACTCGAGCTCGTGCTGCCCAGAACTCAACAACACAGACTTCAGAGTCAAGCTTAGCTCTTCCAGGGTCAGTCCCTTGTACCACTGTCCAGGTTGCCGCTATCAGAGAGGAAACATCCAAAAGTTTGCCTAGTGCCAAAAAGCCAGATGGGATAAGTGTTTCAACATCATCTTTAGTAAGCTCTAGCTTATTCACTGATACTCAACCCACCCTCTCTGACCCAGCAGAGTCTCAGCAAGCAAAAAAGAGAGTGGCAGAGCTTCTTGCATCAAGAAATCAGTTGATGTTACTACAGCAGCAACAGTTAGCTCAGGCACAGGTCCAGGTTCAACTACAACAGCAAACAGCACTCCTTCAGTCCCAGGCAATCCATCACCTTCCCTTAGGACCAGAGAATATCTTTAAACAGCACTTTTCACTGGCACCAGATAACCTGCTTTCCCTTCAACAACAGCTACTCCTACCATTTTACTTGTCAGATGTGAAGCTTAACCCAGAATTAAGTGTGAAGAACCAAGATCTTGGCCTCGACGTATCATCTAAAATCATTCCAGAAGAACAGACTAAGACAGATTCTAAAAGGGAGTCCGAGTCAGAGCAGAAACCCAACCCAAAACAAAGTTCAAATACTACTGTTAACCAGTCAACTGACCATTCACTAAGTAAAGCAAAAGTTGATGTGATCTGCAGTGGGTCCTCCAACAAGCAGAATAAAGCAGAAATGGAACAAGATGGTTCCATTGTTAAGGAAGAAGCAGATGAGCTGCACGTGGAAAGGGAGAATCAGAAGCAGGAAGTGGCTTGCTCCTCATTTACTCATCTTGGATCAGAATGTCCTCCTCCAAGAGTGCCCTATGCTGCAGTAAATGGGGAGCCTCTACGAGCTTTGCTCCAAGGTTATGGCTATGAGCTGGCCCTTCAGTATTTACAAAGCAGACACAGACACCAGCTGCAGATTATACAACATGCTGACATAAGCAAGGTGGAAGAGTATTCAGACCAGGGAAAAAATGAATTTAGTCTTGCACAGACTGAGAAAAGGGACGCATGGAATAACAATTGTCAAGGGATGGAAAGCAACAAAGACATAGATTTGAAAATACAAAACAAAGATAATTTATTTCCAAACACAAAGCAAAAATGCTGTGAAGCTGGAGAAAAGTGCAGAAACTGTGGCAAGCTGTTTTCTAATGCCTTGATTTTAAAAAGCCACCAGGAGTATCTTCACAGAATGTTGTTTCCCACAGATGCTCTGGAGAAATTTTCCAAAGAATATAGACTACAGTATGACCAGATGTACCCCCTTGCCGAGCATAAATTGGCAGAGAATTCAGCTGCTTCCACCCAAGCTGCATCTTCTACCATAGGTAAAGAACCAGAAACCCCAACAGACTCTAAGACTCATATGAAAAAGCTGGAATCTTTACCAACTCCACCATTTTCAGATCCAATAAATAAAGCAAGTGCCACAACGAAAGATCAGAAAACAACTGTCTCTGCTGTAACAACTCAGTCTTCCCCTTCTCAGTCACAAGAGCCTAAACAGCAGGAGATTCCATTCCCTGATACATCTGGTACAGCTACATCTCATTCTACAACTCCAATAACATTATCATTACCTAAAATACCCATGCTTCCTCTTTCCTTGTCTCAGCTTTCCATACCCCCATTGTCCATACCGAAGCTTCCTCTTCCACCAATTCCTTTTCCCATGGAGCTACCACTCATACCACCTGTTGTGATGCAGTCTATGGCTCTCCAAACTCAACCGTGGTTAGACTCAACCATTAACCCTGAGCTGGCTAAACTTTACCAATCTCAGCTTAACCCAGCACTCATTGGGCAACAGCCACAGCTTAGCCCAGTTTTGCTTGCCCAGCAACCTCAACCCAGCTCAGCTTTGCTAAGTCATTCTCCACAGCTTAACACAAGTTTGCTTGGTCAACCACAGCATAGTCAAACAGGACAGCAAAGCCAGGTCAGCCCATGCACACCAGAACAACAGCAGGCTAAAAGAACCAGGACAAGAATATCTGAAGATCAATTGTCTGTTTTAAAGAAACACTTTGATATTAATAGTCTCCCCAGTGATGAAGAGATCAACCAGATGTCTACTCTATCAGGTCTGCCTCACAAAGTAATTAAACACTGGTTTCGCAACACACTATTTAAAGAGCGCCAGCGAGACAAGGACTCTCCTTACAATTTTAACAATCCCCCAACCACAGCACTGGAAGAATCCAGAGAAGACGCAACCAAAAAGCAGTGTTTGACCCTTTCTCCATGTTCACTTTCTCCAGCCCTTTCCACCAGCCCTTCCCCACAACACCAGATGTTAGAAGAACCCCAGAGAGGCAGACGCTCTTCCCGAACTCGTTTTACAGAACAACAGCTGGAGACTCTGCAGGGGGTGTTTGAGGCCACCCCTTACCCTAGAGAGGAAGAATATGACAGGTTGTCTGCTCTCTTGTCCCTTCCTAACAGAGTTATTGTTGTGTGGTTCCAAAATGCAAGACAAAGAGCTCGCAAGAATCAAGACCGTGGATCGGATGATGGAGCAGAGGGAAAGAGCAATATAGACAACATCAACAGACAAAGAGATGGTTGTTACATGGCTGATGCTGATCATCAGGATAACAGCTATGAAGATGGAGGACAAGTAAACCCTCATAATGAAAATTCAATGGATTTGACATATGAGTATTACTCCCACCCTGATTCACCTTCCCTTGATTCTTCCATTCACTGCTCCGACAATGAGCCTCACACAACCAAAAGTGAGCAAGCATCTGCTACAAAAAAACATGAAGACAAAATAACCTCTGCTCAGGCTAACACAAGCCCAGTTTCTGGGAACAGTCAAGGTACACTTTTAGATGCAGACGCACAACACAAAGAAGTCCTTCAGACCATAAAAACAGTATCTGATTCACTGCCTGGAAATCTGGCAGAAATGCCCCAGAATTGTGCTGTATCCACTTTACAAAATAGTACAACACAAATCTTGCCTAACGCTAAATCAGACGAGGAGACTACATGCAGTCCTTCAAAAACCCAACCTTGTGAAAAGGTTTCTGACCTATCACCAAGCCCCTCCTCTGCTCCAGAATTAGAAACAATTCAGCCTTGGACACCTGATACAACAGCTTGCCTATCAACTGAAACCCAGCCTCAACCCCCAGCAAAATTCCAGTGTAGTCTCTGTCCTATGGCTTTGCCATCCTTTCAGCTGTGGCAAGAACATCAGACTAGGCATCTCCTGGCAGCTCAGTCCCAGGTACAACTTTTACACTCTGGATTCACAGACCGACCCATGCCTTACATGATGCTTCATCCAAACCCAACTTTAATGGCAAGTCAAATGCTTTCAGGGGCCATGTCCCAGATACATTCCAATCCCACACATCCCATGATTTCTCACTTGAACAATATCCAAATTAAGAACACATTCTCTGATCACTCTAGCAACACCCTTAACAATTCTTTGAGCCCCACAAAGCAGAGTTCAATACATATATCAGAGACTAGTTTTGAAGGCCAAAGAGGCAATAGGGAGGTCGAAGATGAGCACAGGAGGGATAAACGTCAGAGAACTACCATCACTCCAGAACAGCTTGAAGTGTTATACCAGAGGTACAGTTTGGACTCTAACCCCACCAGAGGAGTCCTTGAGAGTATTGCACGAGATGTGGGTCTCACAAGACGCGTCGTTCAGGTATGATTTAAGTGATGAGTAATAAATTGTTTTTCTTTGTTGACTATGCAGAACATTAAGAAATCCAATGTTTTTTCACAGGTATGGTTTCAGAACACACGGGCAAGAGAAAGAAAAGGACAGTTTCGGTCAGTGGGGCCAGGATCAAGTTTCACCTTTGGTTTGAACCACTTGCGTTGCCCATTCTGCAGGGCTCTTTTCAAAGTTAAGAGTGCTCTTGATGCTCATATGAGATCACGCCACTGGGCGGAGGCTGAAAGAGCAGGCTACAACCTCTCAATGGGCAATGGATCCAGTGGACAGACTGTGATGGCGATGACATCTGCCACAGAAAGACCAGGTCCATCTATGTCCTCCACCCCTATCCACAATCCTGGCTATGACATGATTAACAAAGAGTTTAGCTTGAAGCCACCAATGGCTTCTTTTTCTTCTTCCACCAACCTGAAAAATGCAGAAGAGGAGGATGAATATGAGGATGATGATGATGACTACCCATGTGAGGAGAGTTCCAGTATGGTGGACCAAGGTTCTTCAAGTCCTGAAATATCTGGGGATCAAGGCTCAGATTGGAGTGAGACACAAAGTAAGCAGCAGCACCACCACCATCAGCAGCAGCGCCAAAGGACACAGATGAGTCACTTCCAGGTACTTCAGCTAAAAAACTTCTACAGTAACCACCGCACACCAAACCGTATCGAGTGTGAGACGCTTGGCCAAGAGTTGGGATTGCCCCCACGTGTGGTCCAGGCAAGTAAAAAGCAACCAAATCATATTAAAGATTAACAATCTAGTTCGTGAAGTTCAGCATGTGATACATAATAATGAAAATAATTTTACAGGTGTGGTTCCAGAATGCCAGAGCGAAGGAGAAGAGAGCCAGGAGCTTGACCTCTGACACTCCTGAGAGGGAACAAGCTGAGCTTTCAGCCAGAGCAGGGGAGAGAGACAGGGCTTAGAAAGGCAGACTGATTCTTTCAAATATGTTCCCAGTAAAAGCCCTCCTCCAACCTCTGACTCCAGAGATACCACATTGAGTCTACTGTCTACTTGCTGCCAAACCAATAACCTGAACACCCCAAAGATGCAGAGCCACAGTGGCCCAAAGAGAAACTCTCTTATCTAGTACAGGAGAGCCCAAACCAAGTCCTCTTTACCAGAGCTTTCCTCTTTTTCATATTACTCCTTAACTATTTCCCAGTCTGTCCTTTCTTGTTGAAACAAGCTCTTCTCCAGTATCCTTATTACACCAAACTCCATCTTTATATGAAAAAAAAGAAAAAAACACCATGCCACAGAGGCCAAAGAGCATTCTTCAAGTATGTGACCTCACTGCCCAGCTAGACCTGCAGTCTACCTCTCAGTCTGCATGACAGACTCACAGTGGGCCCTCCACCGGACATTGCTAGATAACTAGCTGTGTAGCATGTAGTTCCAGTCTGGTCAAGGTTGGAAAATAAATTGTTGAAGAGATTTTAGTGTAAATAGAGAACTCCAAAAAAAAGACTTGAAGAAAACAAAGCAGTGGAAATGGAAGAAGGAAAAATAACTGAATAATATCCTTGAAATACCTATGGGTATTTTGCATAGAGCTTTTGTAAAGACTGTCTCAGATTCCAAAGCTCATAACCAAAATTTTATATGTCTGTTTATTTAGTTTAAACATGTTTGTTTTCAGTAACAAACTGCAGAGCGGACGTCTGTATGGTGAGGGATGAGATCTGCAGCTGTCAGAGGTAATGTGAGTACCAACAGACTGATGTGGTGCTATAATACCACTTCACCCTCCCAAAAGCCAATGATAAGTCTTCTGTTGTACATGTGACTCCTTGTATGTTCCTTTAGTGGATAACAGCCCAAATAGCACAGTATGTAAAGGCCAGTTTGTCCCAAAAGGGGTAAACTATTTTTTATAGCACTCAACCATTATACTGTATATGAAAACTCTAACCAAACTCGAATTTACATTGTGCGTGTTTAGTAATAGTTTCTTAATATAAAATCTTATGGATCGACACAAACTGTCTTGCTTCAATATAACTGTGTCATGATAATGAAAAGATTAAGACAAGCTTTCATATGTTCAGGTAAGGTAAATTACTGCCTTTCCATTTTATTTGAATATACCAATGGCTTAACAATGTTATGTGATTAATGTAAAGCTTTCTATGCTCAGATCAACATGGCTCCTCCTTAGATGTGATCTTCAAACTGTAATAATCTGTTTCTAAAACAAAAGACGCCTATAGTTATAACTTGGGACAAACCATTTCAGGAAATCTTCACAAACATCTGTGCATTTCAAAGATCTGAGCTTTTCACCTATGGGTGATAGATTGTTACAAAAAAAACCTATTAAAACTAAAGTGTTTAATAATGTGAGGGGTAAATGTACAGTATTTAGCTTTTGTATGGTTGACTCGAGACTTCATTGGATGTTTGACACGTAGCTCTCTTTTCCACATGTACTGAGCTTTTCTGCAAAGTTGAGGGGGGAAAAACCCACTTTGGATGTTATTAATGTTATTTTTGTACTCTTAATTTATTCGTCTCCTCCCTTCATGCCTGATATTTTTAGTTTTTTCTCTATGTTTATTTTCTACCAGTCCTTATTCTACCTGTAATAATGATAATATAACAATAATAGCTAAACAATAATTAATGCTTTAAGACAAAAATCCAAAGACGTGATAATACTTTAACCATATGAACTACAAAAATAAGCGCTACTGTTTACTTGATGATGTACTGCTGTTTTTAAAGAAGGAAGGAGTCCCTGTATCTAAGCTACTGTTTTCTGCCTCTCATAAGCACACTGGAGACTGTAACCAAAACCCCAAACTAGAGCCATGGCAGTCTGTAATATAGCGGTTGAAGAGTTTTACTTCTCTTAAGAAATGTTGCATTTATTTTTCTTTTATACCATAGTGTTGAACTTCAGCCCTTAAGGATGTCCAGTTTGCTGCTAATGTACTGTAGTTTCTAATGATATTGTAGAAAGATGCATGCTCTGATCGCTTTACCACTAGGCTTTAATGACTACAAACTGTAATACCTGTGATGCTGTTGATAAAATGCTCCTCTGTCATTCTGTTCAAATGCAATGCAGTCAAAACCAGATGTTTTTTTTCCAAACACTATAAAAAAAACTTTGTTTTAAAGCTTCTGAGATTCCATCAGACTAAACTTTTTTTCTTCCAAATCAGAAGGTTTCATACATTTCCATAGTATCTGCCTTAAAACTGAATTATCTGGGCCGAATGTTTTCAGCTTCTTTCCACAACCTTTTCACAATAGTTAGATGACATTAGGATCCATTCCTCCTTATGGAACTTCTATAACTCTGTCAGATTTTTAGTTCACCCTGCTTACTTCCACCTTTTCTGCCCAGATTATTTCTGTCCCTGAAATCAGGACTTTGTGGTGGTCAGTTTAAAAACACTGATTTCTCCTTAGGCTACTTAGTAATTAATTTGTCTGTATGATTGTGGTCATTTTCTGCTTGGGAGACCTATTTATGTTCAAGCTTTAACTTTGTCTTGACACGTTGCTTCAAAAATGTTCACATAATGTTATTTCCTCATAATGCCTTCTCTTTTAAGCACACCAGTCTCTCCTGCAACAAAACAACCACATAAGAAGACGATGCCATCTTGGACTTCACATTTTTAAGGGTATCCTTAGTCTTACAAGCCTCCTCCTTTTTTTCCTCACAGTGCACTTATGGCCATTGTAACTAAATACTTTTAAGCAATGGTATTCTTATCTGACCACAGAATACATAATACATTGATCTTGTACCCTTAAATGAACCAGAGCGCCACAGTTATTTTCTTTATTTTCTTGAATGATTCCTTTAGTTTTTTTTCCACAAAGCAAACAAATTCTCTCTCATTACTCTGGCATTTGGCAAATCCAAGCAATTTTTGTAATCCCGCTGAATTTAAAGCAGCACAGATTTAGTCTGATTAAATGTCAGACACTGAGGGAACAAAAAGGTCAGACATCTTTTTATATAGCATATGCAAACATCTGGTTTCAACTGTAGATTTGTGGGGCTCAATTCCATCAGGTTTTCTTGACCAGTATCGTATAACAAAGACAAAAATAGATTTCATGTTATTAGGATTATTTTCTTTCAGGCCTCCAGTTTAAGATAAACTTTATTTGGGCATTAACTTCTCAGTGAATATGAAGATACTGCATCAATGTTTGAAGGAGTTAAGCCCCAAAACCTCCATTTGTATGGTGTCTTTCTGTGTTGCAAAGTCTTTGGTCAGTAAGTCCAGCTCAAAACAGTTTTGCTGACTCCGACTGACTTCACAGCCAAGTTTCCAAAGGATATGGACTGAAAAACTCTGTCATGTTTTTGTTCTTAAACTAACCAATGTTTACGACAATACCAATGAGCTTTCTTCTGTGCAGAAATGCGCATTCCAAATACCACCAAGGCAGTTTTTTTGTTCTATACCGATGATTTCAGATTTAATTTTTCTCGTATTCTCTTGATCGTAGTGACTGTAAGATGTACATATTGGAGTCCTTTAATGATGAAGAGACTCTGTTAACCTTGCTGTAGGCAAAACAGTTCTTTAAATTTTGTTTCTGGATATGTTGTTGCCATAGTGATGACCAAAAAGATACCTGTGATGTGCACCTGTCCTTATGTCCTGCTCCAGTGGTTTAGTGTGTCTCTATTCTATCCCCATCCCAGTTTTCCCATGTTGCTGTGTGTTTCCCTCTTCCCCTCCCCTCCTTACTCCACTGAGCTAAATAAAGTCTGCTTTGGTGCACGCTCTGGTGTCATCCCTTTAGTCTCACTTAGAAAAGTCATCTTATGAATGTTGTTCTATATAACGGCATCAGCTCTCTTATGGGTCTCTGGTGCTGTGTTTGGCATTGGGGTACATCTGACTGCAAAGCATTTGGTGTGCCATTCTCTGTGTGTGTGTGAGTGCTCAGTGTGGAAGGCGTTTCGTGAATGGAGCCTTGACCTCTAGGGTCACTTCATTAATTACATCTCTGACATTCAGCCAGATGAGTTTCCTTTGTGACTAAATGATATGATGAATATTAACGACCTCGGATGAATTACATTGCTGCTCCTGCTGCTGATGATGATAATGTGTTTTACGACTCTGGGAGAAAGGGGAGAAAAAATTGCATACTGCAGCACCTTTAAGACAAACTGATATTCATATGAAACATTTCAAAGAGCACAGTGTAAGTCAGTGGATTTTATTATTCTGGGGGTTTTTTTCTCTTGAAAAAAAAAACAAAAAACTTTCCATCTGGTTGAAGCAGCAGCACTGGAATGCTGCTTTTCTCTCAGTCACAAGTCAAATCCTAACTGGTATCTGCCTCATATTCTCTTGAAAGAGGGCTGTTCATTTAGCTGCTATACAGAAATGCGACAGCGGAAAATGTAACCGTGAAGCTGTTATGATCTGATTGTGGCGGCAAGGAGGGAAGACAAAACAGATGCATGTGGAGAACAAAAGCAAAGTAAACACACAAGAGGGCTATGAGATAGCTTCGTATTGGATGATAGCCATCTTAGAAAGTCATCGTGATAAAGTGATCCCCCACCATTTCTCCTTCTCCCTGTCCTCCCCTCTTAATCAAATGAGCACTGTGCAGCTGGTGGGGTTGCGCAAAAAGTGGGTACAAGTGCATGTGTGTGTATGGAGCGTAGGTGGAAGGTGGTGGGATGGGGGGGCTTTGAGGGACGGCGTGAAATTATTGCCTGCTGGTGTATATGTGTCGCTGGGGGTAGTGGAGTAGAGTAGGGGGTTGGGGATGGGGCTGAGGAAGGTGGTGGGGGGGAGGGGGGGCGTAATGTCATTGCCTGCTGGTGTATCTGTAGTGGGGGCTCATTTAGATTTAGATTGGTTATGTGAGGAGAGAGCTTGAAAGGCCAGCTCATGTTTATGCATGAATCCCAAAGCATGCTGCGGTGGTGGAGCCCCAACTTAAAGAGACAGAGCTCAAATGCAGACACACCTTCTGCTTCTGAGGATAAGCTTTCATTTGAAGCCATGGCACTATCAGATAGAATTTAATAAGCACATAGCGGTAAGGTTGTTTGTGCCATTTTTTTCAATCCATGGTTCTTTTTTTTTTACATATCTGTCCTTCTTTTAATTGAAACAAAATTAAAATTTAGCTTTAATGAAAGTCAGTGTCACCATTCACCACCTAACTGCGTTGAAGACTGTCGCCCTGGTGTCTCCCACACCTGATACATCGCTTCCCCTATTACACTCACTCATACCTCAATAGTAATCAGTAAATGTCTCTGCAGAAGAGTTTGTTCAGCACTTCATCAGGTATAAAGTGGTTTTTATTTGGAAATGTGGTCCCTATCCATCTTTTAAATGACTTTTTAATGGTCGTCACACCATCCCAATCAATCATGTTGCAGAGCTAGCCTGCAAGTGCAAATACACTATTTATAATTCCTCCATTCTGCTTAAAAACTGACACTGCACCTTTGTAGAAATAAAAAAGGAATAGCAGTTTTTTATTGTTATTATTTTTGCTTCTCTTTTACTCATCTGTTAGTTCTATAAAAACTATCCTGGTTCTTCTCAAAAGTAGGAGAGGACAACTTACATATTTTTGTTGTGACCCACACTTTGCGACCCTTTTCCATGCCTCCCACTACGCTGAACCAGGCCCCCCATTACCCCACTGGCAGGCAGCCACAGAACTTTACATGTATAATGAGATACAAATACGCATCAGCAGGAGAGTGTCTATGCCATGCGTCTCTGTGTGAATATTACTCACACTTATTAGCTGGATTATGTTAATCTTTACACTCTTTGCTCACAGACAACAGACCCTCGGTGACATTGGGAATGGGGTGTGGGGTGGTCTTGTCAGTGAGCGCGTGTTGCAGTGTTTATGTGTGTGCATGACTGTATGTATGTGAGAGTGATTGCCATGTTGCCAAACTGATGTCCATTCAAAAAGGGCAGTCTAATTATATCACTTATGCAAATGAGGAATGCACACTGGCATCCACATACAAGCCAAACATGGACATCTTGGACACCTTGGACAAAAAGAAACTGCAAGCTTAGGATGAATTTCCTCCTTTGTGAATGTGTATGCCCCATTTTGTACATACTTAACATTTCTTGTCCTTTTCTACTTCTGTTTCACACCTGTAAACAAACCTTTTTATACTCATGTACGCAGCGAAGTTTATTTCTTTGTAGTTTGACATGTTAATTATGAAATGTATAATAATTCTCAAATTTACTGTATAACTTACATGTCTATTTTCTGAAAAAAAAAAAAAAAAAAAAAAAAAAAAATAAAAAAAAAAACCAAAAAAAAAAAATTTTTTTGTTTTTTTTTTACCATAACCCCGAGGGCCCCAAAAATATAAAAAA
>CAEGAF010124223.1:0-24136 GCA_903067075.1 Micropoecilia bifurca | reverse complement strand
CCAGACAGCATAGCTCCTAGGATCATTGGGACACACAAACCCCTCCACCACGATAAGGTGGCAGCCCAAGGAGGGGATTTTAAAATAGTTAATATTAAAACTGCTAATTACACTTTCAAGCACCTTCTTGGTACAATATTTGTATTGTTTATACAAAATAACTTGTCCTGGGGAGTTGTCAAAGTCCAAAAGAAAAAAATCCATATCAATCATTCAAGCTTACATAAACTTTACACAATATAAACAATTCCTACAGAATATCTCAAAATGTTTTTTCTGCATAAAAATAAATAAATAAATAAATAAATAAATAAATAAATAAATAAATAAATAAATAAATAAGGCAAATGTTAATTTTAACACCTCAAATGCTTTTGTCTTGCATGTTTTCTGTCAAGAAATGCTGCAAAACATGAAGTTAAATTAGAAGAGATTGGTCAAAATTCACTGCGACAGACTGGCGACCTGTCCAGGACGTACCCTGCCTCTCGCCCGGAACGCCAGCTGGAGATAGGCACCAACTCCCGACCCCATTAAGGGATAAAGGGTGTAAGAAAATGGATGGATGGATGGATGGTCAAAATTCAGTAGAGTGCAGAGAAAATGTTGCCATGATGGTCAGTTTGCTTTTATAGTTGGGACTGCAACATCGCAACTTAAAAATGTCCTTTTAAGCACATTTAAACTAAAGCAAAAACTGCATTATTAAAAGCATTATTATTATTTTAACAAATCAAAAAAAATTCTGTAAACATGCTGGGATAAAAAAAACACATTTAAGTTCAGCATTGAGATGTGACGCGACCTGTTTTCCTTTAGTTTTACACATTTGTAGTTTTTAAGCACTCAGAAATGCCTGTAGATTTAAAGACCTGCAATGACTGTTTTCCAATCAAACCTGTGTCTTTGAAGTATATCAGAAAATCTGTCATATTATTGGCTGGTTCAGGTGATTTTCTTTTTCTTCTTCTTCTCCAAGACAAAGCAAAACCAGTGTTGTCGTAGGTTTTGTCCCCAACTCCAGTTTACAATAGTTAACTATTTAACTATCGTAAATGAACACGTGGAACATTTGTCTGTAATCTGCCCCAGTGCAATTCATTAATAAAGCAAATGCCGAGCACAGGCAGTTAAAGTAATGCGCTATATTTAAGTGCTTTCTTCGCAATGTGTTTAGCTCCTTAACGCTTTTTTCTCAGTCTTGCTCCTGCTGATAATGTTTTCATTTGGAGGAATTTCCAGAAGCGCTAAGCCAATATTAGCATGTGTATGAAAATTTGCCACACATCTTTTAGTCTGGAGTCTGGGGCCACAGAATTAGCGACGGAGGGCCAGATTTGGCCCACACACCTTCAGTTTGACACTTATCAAACAGAATAGCTAAGAAAATCACCGGCAGTGCGCCAACTACAGGTACTGGGTTTCACATTTTCTTAGTGAAAACAGTAGCAAGGAGCATCTGTCTGGATGCTGAGATGATACTTGGGATCAACTCAGAACATTTCTCATGAAAACACAACACAACCAGAAATATGGCTCCATACGCCCAACCATCTGAAGTCTGTTTTGTAATTCATACTGTACTTCCTCATTTCAAATGTCAGACAAGTTAGTGTAAATGTCATCTATGCTTATGGCAACAAACAGATGTCTAACACACAGATTCCATTTTTTTCTCCTTTCTTTCAGTTTCCAATAACTTCAACATCCCACATAGACAGAATATACAGTCCCGAAGGCGAGAGGGAATACTTCTCTTGGATGATTTAACTGAAAGGAAATGAGCTGAACAGAGCAGCGTATTATTCTCCCACAGCCCCAATCTGCTCAGCCATTCATCAAGAGTTTGAGTGGTGTAACTCAGCTCAACGCCAGTATTTCAACACAGGATGACATTTGTACCGAACGCTCAAAGATTCAGGCAGACATCCCCACAGCAACTCCTGTGAAATCTCGTATATCGGCGCAACATTCAAGGGAGGAGACGAGTGAAGGGCCCGGACCTCTTAAATGCTGTTTAATCACCTCAAGTAACAGCAGTAACCACGCCGACCGGCCCTTACACTCCCCCTTTTTTTGCTCCTTAACTCATCGTAATAATTGAAAATTAACTTGATGGATGTGCTTAATAGCTGTGCAGAACAAGGCCACTTACACGGCCCATCAATCTCAACCTCAACCAGACAGGAACCTTCTCCATAACCACGGAACTTGGTTCCACCTTCTGCTTGCACACAACAGACAGGAGTTTCAGTATTTTTAAGGTAATAAGACAGAAAGCACTGCAAATAAAAACAAACAACAGGTCAGAGTTGACAGCTGTCAATTAATCCTGTAAAGAAAAGAGAACACATGGCTGAAGGCTGTAAGTTATTGTAAGCTGGAACTGAGGATCGTATGATATCAGGACAACACAACTAAATATACACAGTGAATAGTTTAGATCAAAGCGTGCCCATGTTTTATTTTCTAACAGTCCAGAGTCCTGATTAAGAATCTGTGGCAAAACTATTTTGTCTACATTCAATTTAACTTAGTTTGAGATATGTTGCAAAGAGGAATGAGTGAAAAAGTCTAGTCTTAGTCCAGACACAAACAGCTACTGGATGCACGAACCGAGTGTTTTGTAGTTGTAGTTGCACCAACGATGATTCTACAAAACTGGCAACTAAAAAAAGCCAATTTTTTTTCTTTAAATTTTTTGCTTGCAAAAAGCCATAATTGCTTTTTCATCCCACCTCACAGTTGCGCACTAGAACTTGTTGTTCTTGCACATGAAAGCTGAGTAAAACACACTGACATTTGTGGTTTTTATTTTACAAGCAGTTAAAAAAAATTAAAAAATTAATTCAAGACTCTGTTAATGCTTTTTCAAAAGGCACTGCTAAAGAAATTAGGAAAAATACGGGGAAAAAAATGGAGGTGTTTTGCAAAATTCTTTCTCAAGTGCTTTATTATCTCACTTGCAATCTTATGCAAACAAGACAGAACCACAAAGTCCCGGTACCCACTGTCTCTCCAGTCTGTTTAGAATACAGAGAACATTCTGCATGGTTCCTAAGTGCTCATTAAAACCGGGAGATTAACGCAGTGACTTTGGAAGAAGACACAAGTTCCACATTCCTGATTGCCTTGTACGGACTGACACAACCAGCGGCCTGAACGCAGCTAATTCAGTCATTCTCTGCCATGTCACTCATCCAGAGCTGGTGTTTTAAAACTTATCTTTGCATATTCAGATTATGAGACGTACCCCCTCGCCTCGCTGACTGTTTCATGTGTTATTAATGTGAATTAAGGCCACAACTAGCACCACAACAAATGCAAGCACCCCAGCAAATCTTTGAAATTAAAAGTATTCTGATTACCTGTGAAAGCCTCTTGGCAGAGTTGCTTTAAATTCTTAAAGTGGTTTGTCATCCCAACTGTTTATATTGTAAGGAAATTAAGACAGTGTGTCAAAACCAGCTGGATAAAAGGGAAGTAATTTTATGGAGTCGTATTTTCAGGAACACTAGAATCTCATTATCGCTCTTTTCCACCACATTTTTCAAAATAACCGCTTTGAAACGCTCCCCTTAGTTGCAATATAAATGAACTGCATCCCAGTTTGGCTGACCCTCAAATTCCTCCTTGCCGGGCTTGCAGCTCCCTTTTCCTCTGCTACACTCGGTTACGAAAACATCTCAGAACAATTAATGAGGAATTAGAGGGAGCGATGTTAATCTTATTTCCGCCTCGTGCGTGATCATGTCAACATCTTAATGACACCTTTAGTTGTGAAAATTTGCTTAAACCCCAGAAGCTTTGGCTATCAGCTCCAGTTACACTTTCACACAGACACACTCATACATACGCACAAGGTGGGGAAGCCGAGTAGAGAGATTTTTGTGTGTGTGTGTGGAAGCAGGAGGAGAGAAAAGCAGGGGACAAACACCTGCTTGCAATTTTAAGGAAAAGGCAGAAACGTCTTAAATCTGGACTTGGCTGGCTGGCTGGCATAGGAGCACAGCATTGTTTTACAGATCAGGCTGATATTAAGCCTCCATAAGTGCCAACATCTCCGGAGAACAGGGCTAAGTGCTGACATTTTTGACACCTTGCCAGAGAACCTTGTGGGTATGGATACCTTTTAGTGTAGGAATGTGATAAATATCTTTTATAGCTCTTGCACTTCTGTAAAAATCACCTTATCCATATGTGCATTCCAGGCAGCAGTCCAATTATCAACTAAAAAGCCCTTCTGCCTGATTCATAGGTTACTTGTTGAATTGATTAGGTTTATAGTACGAGGCCTGAAATATAGTTATCCAATCAGATGGAAGGCTGCAAACAGGCTATCTGAATTAGTTCCTCTGTGATTGTGTTAGTTTGTCTGCAATATTGTCTGCAGCCAGTTTTTAAAAGGCATTCCTTTATAAAAGGCTTGGGTCAGACATGGAGATAAAGACTTTTAGCTTCCTCATCTTCTTCTGATGAATCCCACTTTTTTATTTAAGCACAATTATTCACTGGAGGAAACAAATCCCATAAAAGCAGTTGTGATCATAGCACCACACTTGCACCTGTTATTTAAAATAAATACAATATAAGGCTTTAAGCCGCATTTTTGTACATTTAATGAGTCATTCTTTGTCACTTCCAAAAGTTGGAAAGACAAGAGAACTTTCATTTTAAAGGAGATTTGCGTTATACTTTATAAACCATGAAATGGCAACAAACTTTTCCAACTCTGGAAAAAGTGCAATTACAAAAAAAATGTAAAAGTGTAATTTCAGCAATTACGGCCCTCAGAACAGCCAGAAGTGTGACAAAAAGAAAGAAAGAAAAGAAATCAGATTAGTTTCCCTAAAAATCCCACTCAGAATTCCCCGCTGGAGAGTTGCAACAAAGAGCAGCATCCTCGGATAACCGAGTTTCCAAAACGACCATTTATTTTTAGTTATTTATACACATCTTCACAAGGGGTCGCAGGACTTGTGGAACAGTTTTGATTGTAATAACTCACATTGCGCGCTGAAATGTATTTTTGTTTCAGCGGTTGCGAGTCTGTTTGTGTGTTTACGCAGCATGGTTTATATTGACTTAGGGCTGTGCATGAGCTGTCCATAGGATCAGCGTATCTTTGTTTACTAGAGAAGTCTGCTGCAGATTAGAAAATATGAGGCAAGTGAAACCACAGTGACGTGAACATTTGGTTTACGGACCGCTCCGCTCTTCAGCACTGTTTGATCCATTGTTATGAAAAATGACATCCATCTTTTTGTCTACTTGTGTATCAGAGCTGCCCTGCATAAACACCACAATGCTTGTTCATGTAATCTAATGTGATCTTGTTAGAACAAAGAGCAATAACATTAATCTTTGTCTCTGCGGAAATGCCACCCTTACCTTGCAAATAAGAACTCCAGATGGTTTGACCTGAAAACTAACTGGAAGATGTACATTAAAGGAAGAAATGTGTGCACTCAACAAGTCAGGTAGCATGTCAGACCAAACGCACTATAACCAGAATGAACCACGGTAGTTGCAGCAACATTGAGGCGTGAGTGGGGATTTCTTTAGCACGGATAGAGAGGTTCGAGTTCGAGGTGAGGAAAGTTTACATCTGTTTGTGAATTAGAGGATGAAAAAAAACTTAAGAATATGGTGGAGGCTGGGAAGATGTGGTTGTAGAAATTATTAGTCTTCCTTTCTTCTTCTTCTTGTGCTGTTTTCCTGCAACGCATCTTAATAAAAGGCAATGTTTGTGATTGTTAACACGTTAAAATGGGGAAGTTAAAAGATATTGGAGACCACTTGAAAGGCCCATTGATCACCCATCAGCATAATTCAAACAGTAAATGTATGAATTTACAGTGCACAAATAAAAACAAAACACAACTCTTCCAAATCCAGAATAAAGCCTCTCCACCTCACAGACTCATGTGCTAAGTTTTTAAGGTAACTGCACTTAGTTTACATTTCTTCTGAGCTGGACCGCGACCTGCAGTGGGGCTGCTGCCTGCAGCGGCTCTGCACACCACTCCAGCCTTCAGCTGATAAGGAGAGTCTTCAGGAACAATGCATGCAATTGTGAGGTTCTGCAGGGTGACGGAGGCGGCCGTGCAGATATGCACACCTCCAGCCGCGACGAGCCACGAAAACAAACAACTTATCATTTTTATTTACACATTCCTTTTGTGTTATCTCTGAGAGTCTGAAAAAAATAAATAACTCATCGGAACTGCAGGAAGCGATAGCTTTCTGTTCATCTAGACTTTCACATACTACGGCAAAGAAGACGACATTTGCCTCGAAACATCGGAAGCAGAGTTGCATAACCGACGTTGTACCAAGACACTGTAAGCTGAACCCTATTTTGGAACATAATGCCTTTGATAATAGCATTGGAGGGAAATAAAGTGTCTTTCTATAGATCTAAAATCAACTGTTTGCTGCAATATGGCTATAATTCAGCACCATGGACAGCAGTTGTATAATTAACAGCAATTAAACTAGAACTACAGGAAGTTATTAACGGGTCCAAGCCCTACCCAACAGGACTTGCACCTCCCCTCTCTCCAACCTTAAACTGATCTTCAGGAAAGAAGCATGCAATAGTGAGGTTCTGCAGGGTGATGGAGGATATGCACACCTCCCCAGCATCCTGCTACTACTTACACTACAGTGTTATAAAATCTATTTTTTTTTTCATCTGGAGGGAATGCAGTAGCACAATAGCAGCAAAGAGCATGTTTCTTCTCCCTTGTTGTTTTTGTTCCAGCCCTAATCTGCCAATTCTTTCAATTATAGTAATTTCATTACAACAGACATGTTGATAAAATCCTGTAATTAACAAAACCACAATATTGTCCGGAAGCATGTCATTATATTTTTGTTGGAACAGACCTCGCTTATCGCTTTACTATTGACCCTTTGTATCAAACTTTGAATTCAGAGAGTTTGCTACTTTGTGGAGCATTATCGCAAATCTTGAGGCATTGTACGACGCAGAGCTGCTGCTACAATCCAGCAGAAGTTGCTCACCGCACATCTCACCACAGACAGAGATCTGTGCAGGTGTTATCAGTCAGACTACTTAAACACTTGGGAACAGTGTGCCTCCCCATCATTCTCTGTAAATCTTCCTGCGATAAAAACCCTGTGAGCTTCCTCTGTGTGACGAAAACACCCGGTATACGAGCGGAGATGAAAGGATAGGCTTTCAACAACAAGCGGAAACAAACAAGTGAAAGATCGCAAGCCTACCTCTCGCCCCACCGCCCCCTCTCACCCTCTACTTATGCCATCTCTCTCCGCCGTCCTACGTGCCGTTTCTCCAGCAGTCACATTGGAGTCCTCCAGATCATCAGTCAAGCGTGTGCCGAATGATGCAGGAATGGAAGTTTGGAACGAGCTCAGGAATTTTCTTATGTAAACTTACCTGGATATATGAACTTCTTCTCAGTAGATGGGAAACTTAAGCTCTCTAGCTCTTTTGGCTTTTGTTTCCGGCTTTTAAATGAAGAACCTAGCAAAATGGGATTTATGTAGGCAAAGGAAGTACTGTGTTTTACTTTTATATTGCAACAAATCACTTCAACAAAACACAAATTAGCCCACAATTGCTGTTGCTCAGGTGTGACAATCTGTTGACATTGCAGCTATTCATTTTACTTCAACAAGTCTGACTCATACAGATGTGGCACAAAAGGGGGAAAAAATCACAATTACAGTTTGCCACAAAGAATGTAGGGAACGTGGAAGACTGTTCTGGTATAAAACACTATATTTGGAGGCACGACACGCAAAACAACAGAGTCACGTCATAGGGATGTTTTGGTAACAAGACAAAATGTGATGGATTTCAATACTTTTCACAAGACACTGAACGTTCATGTTCTTTTTGTTATAGTTTAAAATCTGGTGTCACCCTCCCGCCCCCCTTTGGAACATTGAAATAAAGGAACAAAAATAACCTTCCTGGAACATTCCCGGGACACAATTAGAGCACACGCATGCAGACAGTCTCATCATCATCTCAAAACTTTGGCTCTGCGCAGAAGCTGACACAGAAGGCAGCCAACATTCCCCTCTTCTGATTCACCTCTTGCTCATCAGGACAGATGGAAGATGGTGCAGACAGCCATTTGTCTCCCTTATTGCATAAAGTAATCAGCTTCCAGAAAGAGAAAAGAAAAGAAAAAAAATTGGCGGATGTGTTTTAAAATAAAAAAATAATCCACCAATCCCAGATGCAGGTTCTCCAGCTAACCAGCGTATCTACAATCAGTGCAAGGCCAAGGTTTCATAGATATAAAGTTTCAATATGTTTGATTGTTTTCATATGAAAAGGCAGAATAACTATAAAAAAACAAAGAAACTCCGAATGACAGAATTTCTTCAATTTACATAGAAATCTGCCAGATGAGAGTTTTGGAGTAGATAATGTGTAATGGAGAACAACATCTGCTCTTTTACTGTTATAGTTTTACTGTTATCACAATTTATTAGAAAACAATATTGAGCACGTTGCACATTATACTTTTACCATGTGTGCTGTTGTTATTGGAAAACATGCCATGTAGGTCCAGATGAGAGGCAATGAAGAGGATTTTGTGGAACATTAATTATTGTCACATCTTAAAGATATGTGTTGCTTTTGATGCTTTTGCTGTGCTTTACCTTGATCATGCATACTGTCTGAATTGCCCGTGTTTACAAGAAACTGCTCACCTTGTGAAACAGCTTTCCAATTCTTGATTCTACTCATCAATGGCCATCAAGCTAAAATGTGTCCAATTTGTATCAGTATCTTACTACTATAGCCGTACTGCACTGTCAAACGTCTCAAAAAGAAGCATCAAAATGTTCTGGCTGTGGTAATCCCAGCTGAATGAAACCAGTTTGGTCTCTTTGAACATACATACCACGCTTCTTGTATACGGTTCAAGTTTGAGGCTGGGGTTTTAAACACAGTTCGTTCCCCTTACGGCTACTCCGTCGGTCAATTTTTGATTGTTCTCTGTGACCTAAAAAAAAACAAAATAAAAAATCTCCACAATGTCCCCTCTGATTTCAGTCAGTGGATTCTCCTGTCATGTGGAACCCATGTTCACATGATAGACAGAAGGAGAAAGATGAAAGTGTGACACGTCGCTCCAGAGAGCTCCTCACCAATGTTCTCCAGTAATCAGCAAAGGGCTTCGACTTCAAACAGGTCTGGCCCAACCATGAAAATGAAACACAGGAAGTGGAAGCACCGCCGAGGGACACTCGATCCTGTCAGAGTCTTACAGTCCATGAAACGGAGGGGCTTCTCTCTACAAACAACACATCCAGTTTAGCTCTAAACTGTCAAAAGGCTTCAAGCAGCAGCAAATCGACGGCGTATAATGTCGACCCCTGAGAAAGTACATTCGTTTGTGTTTTTAAAGGAGGCAAATGAAAATGACTGGGAACTTTGGCAAAAGTTGTTGTGACCAACTATTTCCTGTGTTTTCAGGAGCAATGATTAAAGGTTTCAGAAAGAAAAAAAACAGCATGAATGAATGATGATCTCATACTCACTACAATCCTTAGCAACTGTTTTATTCGTGACAAGGTCACTGGTTTCCATCACACAGGAAAAAACAGTGATTCAGACCGACTTTCATTGAGTTAGACAAGACCCAGGCACCGCTGTGTCAACTGTCCACCCATCCAATAAGGTCTGTTTACAAGTCCTTCAGCTTCCCTGCTGTCGCTTCTTCGCTTTGCTCATTTCTGCTCACATCCAGTCTAAATGTCAGCACCAAAAGCCAAATTAAAAACCCAAACACAGAGCTCCAGTGATTTCCTCTGTGTTATCGCCTTTGGTTTGATTATTTCCCATCAGCCAGCATGGAGGCTCCCTCCTGGTGGTGTGATCTGTTTCCGAAACGTTCAACTGAGCCGGGAAGCTTAGAGGCATGGTGGCTTAAATCTCCTTGGTTCTTATGTCTACCAACAGTAACCTGAGTCGACTTCAGTGCTCTTAAACCCAAACTATTGCTTAATGCTGAAAATATAATGATTTTAATCTTTTCTACTGAGCTGTTAGTGTTAGAACATTAGAAATCCCCCACTGAGCACACTAAAGTCTTTAGTATTTTTTTTAAAGCAATGGACATCTTTGTGCCTTATTATATTTCTTTACAATAATAACTCGTGTTTGTCTACAATAACAATTGATTTTGAAGATGGTAGGTGATTGCTGACTTGCCATTGGTTCAATCTTTCATGATTTGGGTAACCAGCAGCATCTGTAGCTGAAAATAATATACAGTGTCTATAAAAACTATTCTTTTTTTGGGAGAGAAAAAAAAATGAAAACAAACTTTTAACTGGGTTCTACAAAATAATGTCAATTAAATCAAAACTATTGAACACAACATCAATGATTGCATAAATATTCACCCCGTTCATGTCTGTAGAGATCTCTCAAGAACCTTTAGGCCCCAGTCAGAACCACGATGTACCTCGTAGTTTATTGAATGTGGGTTTGTGGAAAATTACAACATTCGTTCTGGTGAGGCTTATTTGTCAGATTAAAATAGCATTTGAAATAAAAATCTGTAAACAAGTTTTTATTTATCATTATTTTCAGAAATTAAATGTCACCAGTGGTGGTAAGCGAAAAATATTCAAAATTGAGATAAATAAAGGTTTTAAATGATTGGTGTAAAATTATTTGATAATATTCTACTTCGTCGAGATTCACCTGCATCTTCATTCATTGCAGATTCGAGAAAGAAAACTGCAAAGTTCTCAAAACAGCTTCTAAGAAAAATCCATAAATACCTCAAAGCAACCTTGTAGTTTTCATGAGTTGTGCACGAGACGACGTTCATTTACAGGCCCTATGAAATCACTCCTCTGACTTTTTGAGCAGTTAATGATGAACACAGCTGTAGCTGACAATGTAATGTCCTGATTCAGTGACTCTCCGTCTCAGTAAGGTGGTGGTGGAGGGGGGGATACTGCTGATTCCAAGCATGCCTTCTCACCAGGATGCCTCCTTTTTCACATCACCCAACTCTCTCCCTTTCTCAGACTAATTTCATGTTCTGTTTTTTTCCCGCCCTGCTCTCCGAGAGCTCGTCCAAACGGCTGACGTTGATGAATGCGTGGAAAGGATCCGCTGCAGGTAGGATACGGTTACGAGCTGAGCTGGAGGAGCGGGATAAGAGGGAGGAATAGAGGGAGGCTGGGAGGTGGGAGTGGGGTGGGGGGAGCAGGGGTTGGGAGGGGGTGCAGAGGGTCAGGATGTTTGTCTTCCAATGAGCCGTGACTCTGAGAGAAAGAGGAGCAGAGAGTGGGATGGGAGAAGAGAGGAGGGTGGGAAGAGATGAAGGGGAAGAGATTAGCGGAGGGTGTCACTGCAGCTTCACTGAACTGGTTGCAGAGGTGAAAACAGAGCTAAATGAGACTTTCATGCACTAGCAAAGTTATTCCCGAGGGCACAGTCACACGTAATGTGGCAAACCTCGTTCGGAAAAGCAGGTAACAGAAAGCAATGCACATGGAAGCACTAAGCAGTCAGAAAGTGCATGCCTGTGCTGGGGAACACGTGTGTGTGTGTGTGTGTGTGTGTGTGTGTGTGTGTGTGTGTGTGTGTGTGTGTGTGTGTGTGTGTGTGTGTGTGCGTGTGCGTGCGTGCGTGTGTCACTTCTTTGGAGCACTGTGGGATTTGTTTATTTGCTTTTCTAGATAGCTCATAAAAAATGCGTATGTGTGTGTGTGGTGTGTGATGTGTGCGCTTAGAGCAAGGTGTGTGTTTCAGTCTGAGGGCATGTGTGGGGCAAAGGGAGTGTGTTCATACGGGTGTGTAAACAGAGCACGGTGTGCATACACACTCATACACACGGCCCCGTGCTGAGGTGTTTATAAGTCCTGAGAGTGAAGATTCCTTCTGCAAACTGAGGGCAATCTCCTTCCAAACCAATTAAACCTACAAACTCACACACACACACACACACACACACACACACACACACACACACACACACACACACACACACACACACACACACAATACTATAAGCATTATGAGATAGTAGATTTTGTTCATAGCGAAAAAAAAACCCCCAGATTTTATTACATTTAATGTTTTGATTTTTACAACTATACATTGAGTGAAAACCCCAGACTGTCCTACTACCAGCACCAAGTCTGACTGACAGTATAATGTTCTTGTGAAAAGCTTGGATCTTTGCTCTGCAGAACTCTTTGCAATCACTTTGCGTGCTCTCATTCTGGAGTGTCTAAAGGTAATTAGGACCACAGCGTCCACACGATTGTTTCATTATCTCCTTCTTTCTGTCAGCTCAGCTGTAAAAAGGATGAAGCGCGTACAGAAAAAGGGTGGTTAGATGTTGCAGATCCAGGGTTTCTGCTGTTCATTACAGTGCTTCTAACATCTAATATTATGCACCGTCATGACAACTAGTAATTTGGAACAGCTGATGGGGCTTTTCAAAGCCAGAAAATAACGAAAACACAACCTAAGACTTTAGGACAATTTTCATAAGAGACACTTGGAAATGTGTTGCCGAACCAAAGTGGAAGGTTGTTATTTTGGCTGCCTGAGAGTCACAGGCAGGTGAAGAAGGACGACCTGCAGATATTTGCAATAAAATAAGCTGTAATCCTTGACATGTTACTGAGAACTAGTGTTCCTTGTCTCCATTATTAAACATCCCTGTCATTGCTGACTTTGCCACACAAGAAAACTGTCCGTGTTGATTTATTTGCACAAGACATTGTTTTTTCTTTTTTTTCCCCTCCATTTTCGTCTTCTCCCTTCCCGGGTCCTCTCAGGATGTTGTTGATTGAACATTGCGGCGCAAAGGCTTTTCATGACTAAAATATTTCACTACGACCACAAATTTTCCATCTTTTCTCCAGGGAGCCAACAATTCTGATTTGTCCAAGCTGGTGTCCAAACGGCGGCCCAGTCTGAAGCAGAAAACATACCTTGGAAACCGTAAATTCCTCCCGGTGCAAAGCACATGTGGGGGGGGAAATGATTTTATCTCCCCGCACCAAGCGGAGGCCAAGTGAGCCGAGTCGCTGCTCTTTCCTCATAAAAAAATGATTATAGTCTAATAACTCTGATTTTAACAGTTTACAGCGAATGCATGAATCAATATATTCTCCCCGGGATGCAGCTGCTGGCCACTATTTGCTCAGTAATTTGTTTTTCTTCTTTGAACAGTTTGTGGTAAGACCTAATTCACTGGAGGATGCTTTAAGTGTGGACTTTGGCTTTAGAGGAGAAAACTGCAGATTTATTTGACAAAAGACGGAGGAAGTTTTTAAATCAATAACTCTAATCCTTTTGAGACTGAAGATGCGGCTGTCAGCTACACAGTGAAATTATTGCTTTCGGGCTGCAGCCATCTGTGGTTTAAAAATCTCATATCTCAAGTTTGATTCAGCGGGTCAGATAACACACACACACACACACACACACACACACACACACACACACACACACACACACACACACACACAAACACACACACNCACACACACACACACACACACACACACACACACACACACACACACACACACACACACACACACACAAACACACACAGGTTTGTATTTCTACCCATATTAGGACATTGTATAGACGTCCATTCATTGTAGTAGCTTCATTTATGTCTAATGCAGGCATTTTCCCTAAGCCTAGCTATTACTAGTCTATTCCTAACCCTAATCTTAATCAAAGCCTAATTCACATCACACCTCTAAACCTAACACATTGTACTAGAACCATGCTTTGGTTCTGAAAAGACCCATTGGTCTTCAGAAGGTTAGCAGATATGGCAGAAAATGGTCCTAGTTAAAGTACATGTACACACATTTGTATTTCTACACATATTAGGACTTTGCATTGACTTGCATTCATTTTAGTAACCATATTTATGTCTAAACCTAACATTTTTTCTAACCCTAACTAGTCTGTAGCTAAACATAACCATAACCCCAAAAACAAGGCAGTGCAGACCAGGTTTTGGTCTCCATAAGGCCCGCTGGGCTACAGAGGGCTAGAAAATATTCCAGAGATAATGGTTCTAAATAGGATAGCCACGTACATGCACGCACACACACACACACACACACACACACACACACACACACACACACACACACACACACACACACACACACACACCACCTGATAATCTTCTAAATATGCCAATAATTTTGTAGTTATTCCTTGCAAATTCGATATTCCCTGGTTAACAACGGCCAAAATAAGTTTCAGAATGCATGCGTATTAATCATGTATTATTGCCTACGATAGCGTACAGCAAGTAGTATTTCCTGGGCCAGCTCGTTTTAGTCACAATCAATGTTGGAACCAGATACTGCCAAATGAATCATCCAAGTGCAACAAACCTGTCCACATCAGCGGTCCCTCTGCGCTCCCGAATCTGTGCTGCATTAGGCTTCCCCCCCCACAGCCGAGCCCGGTGTTGCATGTCTGCATGCGTGTGTCTGCAGAGCGCTGTCCTCTGACCTGGAGCAGAGTTCTTCTGAGGACAACCGGGCCCCGCTGATTGAAAACCAAGTCCGTGCCAAGGCGTCACAAGCACTCAATAGGTTCAGTCAAAGTAGCTGAGGTGTGGTCGTCAGGGGTGATGCATCAAGGTCCACGTCATCGGAGGATTCTTCTACAGTGGAAATCGGTTCAGGTTGCAGACCGGGGTCCAGCTGCGCTGTCCGAGGCCTGGGAAACGGCGAGGGTCGCTGCAAAGAATTTGTTTTTGTCCATTGTAAGTTTTCTGTGGGCCTTTTGACCCTGAACATGGTCTGCTTTGTAGCAGATGGCGGAATGTTTTATGTCATAATCTGCAAGCTGTTTGTTCACTTCGCTCTTGATTCAAACTATAAAAAAATGAAATGTCAGGCTGCAGATGAAGCCTAAAGAGGGATAACTGCTTTGATTAATCTGGAAAGGGTGTTGTTTTTCCAAAATATTGCCTCCTCAAAGAAGTTGGCATAAAGTCAAGCCTCTTTGGTTTTTATTGATAGAAACTCCATGTATTTCTCTTTCTCAAGGCAATCTTTTAATTAATATGTCTATAGTTTGAATTACTTATCCATTTCATACAAAAAACAACTCAAAATATGCCATAAAAACACATTCCATCTCATACCTGGTTTTTGCAGAAAAACTGCAAACACTTTGCAGGAGTTTTGGGGCTAATTTAGTATGTAGAAGCAATTTAATTTGGTTAGTTCCCTACCATGTAGGCTACCATTAGCACAGTTTGTGCATTTTAATAGGAGTGAGGTTTAGCCCGCCTTATTCATTCCAAGCATTCCAAGTTTTGATCACTTCCAGGTTGGAACACAGTTGAGTCCATAGTTCACATGTTTATCTGCTGTTTGGAGGTGAAGGTGAAACATTTGCAGTAAGTCTACATTCATTATTCATTATTATCCCATGATGCCATATTTGAAAGACTTGACTCCACCATACATTTGTCGTTTCATTATAACACACCTCAGTCTTTGCCACCGAACCCAGAAGATGTTTACTTCCAGAAGGTATCCGTATTGTTTCTGTGGAAAGTTGCGAATTTCACTACTGTTCTCACATCTTTGTGTTTAAAAGTCTTGATCCTTAGTGAACTCTATTGTTCTGGAGTCTCCTAATCCACCTCTTTCCCTCAGAGAGTGATAGTTTGTTTCAGAAAGTTCAAAGTTGGATGTAATTGAGTGCTCCAACAGTTCGATGTTAACAAACACATGTTGAAATTGTGTTGAATTAAAGTGGATATAGTTGTCTACAGCATTAATAATTTAATAATTGTTATTGTTAAAGTCCTAAGTTATTATGACGATCAGACCCGAGATTTTGACTGGCTTACACAGACATGTAAATCTTTCAAACAAAAGTGTCATTATTTACAAAATAATGCAAAGTTGGCACTTTTAATTGACTTTTAATGCAACATTTAGAGCAACTTTGCATTAAAGTGTCATTATTTTCCAAATGACACTTCATGACAACATGAACTCCTTCATGTTCATGATAAATGTCGTGTCATGTTTATGACAGTGTCATATCTGTCTTATGTCATATAAAATGCTACCAAAGAAAGTGACCAAAACGCAAATTATAAACAGTGACTCTAAAAGAAACTAAACACATTCGCAGTAGGGATGGTTACTAGCCAAATGTTGCAAGATATTTTTTTTATTTTTTTTTTGCCAACTCTTCAGTTACATTTGTTGTAAATGAACAATATTTGTTGTATATAAACAAAATTTATCTTCAATTCTGTTATATTATTAGGTTTGCAGCTTTGCAACAACCTTCCCATTAACCAGATTAAAGTTGAATGAGTACAGGCATGCCACACAATCATTTTATTTCATTTTTATTTTTGTCCTTTTCTTTCCACTCTGTGGTAAAGTGACACTTTTGTCACAGAAAATCGTAATGAAATGTACGAAAATGCATGAAAATTTGCAGTTGTAATGATCCTAAACGTGTGAAAAAGCTAAACGGGTGTTTTTTGCAAGGTGCTACAAATGTTAGTAACGAAGATGTGAGCCATGTGAGCCAGCAGTTACCAAAGTTTACTTTGCATAACGGACCCTGCTAACAGAGTAGATGCTCCGTGTCCCAAGGCCTGCGGCAAATTATCCCACTGTGGCTTTTATACGAGGGCCATTATCATGGGCAGTAAACAGCCACTGTAGTCTGTCGCCCCTCTCTGCTGGTCAGATGCAGGATCAGTTATGTTTTATTGGCCTGGTGTTTTTCATATGCATTAAACATGTGTGCAGCAGCGGCGGCAGCTCCGTAGAGGTTCACCCTGGGTGAAAGCCTTGCATCTTGTCAGGAACCACATGTCGGAGAATCTGGAAGTCTCTACCACACCCTACAAAGTCCACAAAAAAAAGAGAGATGCAGTTGACATTGATCTTTACAGGCCTGGTAGAACAACAAACCAAGCCGGATTTATCTGAATTCATGAATAATTATGCGTCATCAGTCCTTAACCAGTTATACCAAAGGCGGCGATCGTTAAACATTAAAATGAGCGTCTTGAGCCGTCATCCTAACAAACCTTTAACATTTGATTTTCCTGCTTACGAAACATTAATCAAGTCATTATTTCATTCATAATGCCAAAAACAAAAAATCACATCACTTACTCACAAATAACTTTTCTATAGAGTTTATTTCACATGTTGTTCAGCCGTTGCAGATCATTTAGCTTAATGGCGTGTGGCACAGACGTAATGCCCCTCACCCCCCACTGCCAAACACTCCCACTCTGATCATTAGCAATACTAAGGTTTGGCATTGATTATAAAAACACCAGCCCTTGAACAGTTTTATAGGTCCTAAGTATTTTTATATGACTGCTTTTCAGACTTGAAATTGGTTTCTTGTGTGCTCATATACTAAATCCTCCTGAGGAATAGTTTCTTTTCTCTCTCTGTTGGTTTCTGCAACAATGTGTGACCAACCTCAAGAACAACAAAGCTGGAACAACAAACAAACACTGCATACCATAAGTATTTTCAAATACAGCGGGAACCTTGTCCAGCTACAATGGTGGTTTTCTGGGGCTGTTGTTGCCTCTCTGCAGTTCCACATTGGCAGGGTAGCAATTTACCCCAGATTATTGCCCTGGCAGAAAGGTAGCACTTGTTCATGTAACTTTTAAATTGCGTTATGCAGAGAAAACCTACTACGGATTGTTGATTGGTTGATTTTTTTCCCCTTTTTCTGAACAATAAATTAGTTAACCTTGTAAAAGTGAGGGATGGGGTGTTTAATGGTGACTGTCAAGTCAACAGTCAAAATTATCTACACCTCAAATCTCCAATATATTTCAGCTGTAATACATTTTAAATCACTGGGATCTGCTTGCCTCAAAAAAGACGGAGTGAAATTCTATATGCATTGTAACACTTTATTGTTTTAATTTGTTTATGTTCATCGAGTTTAAGTATAACATCGAGGGACGGAATCTGTTTCTGAGTTATTGATAGACCAGAAAGGCTTGTTTGTTGTCCACTAATATTAAAATAATCAGCTAAAAACCAGAGCTCAAGTAAAAGTAGAGCTTCTTCCACATACTTTAGCTCAACTAAAAGTAAAAATAGTAGTTGTGTACTAATATTATCCAAGTAAAAGTAGAAAGTACAGTGTAGTAAAACTACTTCATAAACTGTTTCCCCCCCCAAAAAAGTTATTTGAGTAATAGAGATGTTAATACTATTTCTCATACTACCTTGATAATTTTGAAGATGATATTTGACAAAATGTAACGTTTGCTACTTGTTTCATAATTGATGACTGTGTTTTATTTGTTGTTGTTTTTTTTATTTTTGTGGTGTAAAACCACCACCACCCCCAACAAGACCTTTCCACTCCAGGAACGGCCTTGTTGCTGAAATGGACAACGCAAATAAACTTGACTTGACTTTTCAAAACCTCGCTTCATAAAATTCCAAACTATCAATTTAAAATAATTGAATTGTGTTCTTCCTGTGAGGAGTGTACATGTTCTTCCTTGAGAGAAAATCCTGCAGGCGCGCATGCATGGCTACGTTGACTAAAGGGTGGCCAACATGGCTGCTAATCTCCAGCCTGTTTGTATTAAATGCTGTGAGTTTAAATTAAGAAACCAGTAAAAAAAAAAAACGATATGTCGTTTTTTTTTAGCTGAATGACATTCATCTCTATTAAGACCCTAAATTAAGAAGTTGCTAATTTTAAGCTCCTCCCTCCCCCCCAACTAAACATGCTATCAGCACGCTGGCGCTGCTGTGCTATGGTGATTAATATTTTTCAACACAACTGTAGGGCCACTCTCATGACTGTAAACTCCTGCTCAGAACTTGTGAGCTTTGTTTGTTTTGGGTTAAATCTCCCTGGATAAATGTTCTTGGCTCGGCGCGGAACAGTTAGTTTTTGTGTACTTAGTTGTACATACAGTTTTGACTTTGTACTTCCTTTTTTAATACGAACCAACTGAATGAACTCAAAACACCCTGGAAATGGGTAACAGGACTCTCGCTCCGCAGCACATTTTGGAGCAAAGAGACATCACTTCATAGCCATAATATTTAGATCATCTGAGAAGCTGTTTGTTGACTATTGAAACCACACTGTCTCAACAGTCCTTGAGATAAACAAGCCAATATTAGCCACTTGTAGCTCTGGCTGAGCAGATGTGGCCAATGCACAGCCCTGCTGGAATAGAGAAATAGGATTTTTTTTTTTTCCACCCTCCCTCCCTTACTACTTGAACCAAGAATCCCCCATTAATTTGCTTTATGAAAAGCCCAACTCTCCTTGCGACGGGGTTGTTCTGCTCTGGTGAGAATTGAAAGGCGCAAATATTGCTTTCGCACATGTTGTAAATTCAGGCCCGTTCCATTAGCAAGGCCCTCCGATCGGGAGGAAATTGTTCACTAAGAAAATAAAGCTCAAGCCATCTGCCTTCTTTCAAGCGACGGCGGAGTTTCTCGGGGCTATTCCTAAACCACGTGTTCAGTCAAAAGTCAACAAAAATGATTTATAGTATTTGAATGATAAAACTAGATTGCTCAAAGACATGCAGCTTTGCAAACTTCCGTGATGATGATGATGATGATGATGATGATGATGATGATGATGATGATGATGATGATGATGATGATGATGATGATGATGGCGGCGGCATCTTTTCACGCATACCTTCACCCGACTCCCTGCACAAGCTCTCCTTAAAGGAGGGGGGTTGAGGGTGGGAGGGGGATCCCAACACGGGTCCCTGCAGAGCGCAGCCGTCGCAGCACAAAAGGTGTAGAGGAGAAGGTCCACCTTCCATCAAGATTAAGCATGGAGGATTTTATCAAGGAGAAAGAGGAAAAGACTCCCCATGCCGATTAATAAAATAACCCTGAGGTGCTTTTATGCACCCTCCTCATTCCCTTGACAGAAATTCAAGACACCCCCTACGCAAAATATCCCCAGGTCTACCCCACATGTTGCTGGGAAACAACCGAAGCAGGGTGGGTGGGTGGGGGTGAGGGAGTAGAGGCGGGAGCCAGTAGTGCCCTGATGATTAAAATTTCCTGGGAAGCAGTGGTAGATCCCCAGTATGCTGCCTTTGTCTCCTCGAAGCTTCATAAGAACAGCAAGGTCGAGGTTACAAAGCAACAGAGGAAAGAAATCACATAAACTTTCTCAGTCCTGTCAGGCGGTAACTGGCTTTGCTCAATGACTTTTTTTTTTGTCTTCGATTTTATGAGAATCCCACACCACCACCCCCCACTCATCCCACTTCACTCAAGTTAACTTAACTAAGCATTCCCGCCACCCCGTCCTGACCCCCACTGTCTCCCCTCAACAAGTATGTTGAAGTCATGAAGATCACTTTGGCAAATCACTACGCCAATCATAGGGACGCTAGAAAAGAGGTGGAAATGTATCAGTCGAGGTCACGTTGACGGTCAGACGGCTTAGTTTATTTGAAGAGCCGCTGTCGAGGGGGGCATGGAGAGCAGAGACACAATTTTGGATGGAATGCGTAATTATTGCCACACTCCCTGCTAAATCAGTACAGCCGGCCGCTGGGAATCCTGCTGCGGCTCGATGTAGAGAGATGTTTACGTCCACACGGGGTTTTCAAACAGCATAAACCTTCACAAACTTCAACATCACATTAGAGAGCCAGACAGACTAAAAAAACATACCAATAGGTCTTTATGTTGGCGGCTAATGAAATTAATTTTAAAAATACTTTGCCAACAATGGCACTGTCTTGAAGTTTGTCCCTTTTTTCTAGAAACAGCTTTCAAAAGGAAATTTGTTTGTTAGCTTGTTGTTATATTACTTGTTAGCGACACAGGAAGCGTGAATGAGCATTTTGGGTGTTAGCATAGGTAGGCAGAATGGATTTATTTTTACACAGACCTTCTAGGGCTTAAAAACATATTAAAACATGGACTGATTGTTTAAAAATATGTGAGATGCGCACAAACACTGAAGACATTTTGAAAGTAAAAGATTCAGTTAGGTTTTGGGGTAAATGGAAGTTCTGACATCCTTTTACAACGAAGGGTTTTTCTGCTGTGTTGAATTGTTGGCAGTAACTGTTTACCCTGTGGTGCTTTTAAATCCCTCCAAAGAGTGCCAGTTTGCTTGGTCTCTAAGCAGCTGCTCTCAGGCAACAAACGTTTTCTGAATTCCTCTTCCTCGCTGGATGAACTAAGACATGAATTTCCAGTTCGTGAACTAATATTCAAGCGGGAAACGGAGTTTCTGTCAGGTTTGTCCTGGGAGGTCACTGTAACGATCACTGATGACCATTTTCAGCATTCAAAACCATGCAACTCCATCACTCTGAGGCACTTCCCACTGCATCCTCTGTTGCCTTGTGCAGTTTCATACATAGTAGTAATTAATGCATGTGTGAGCTACCAGACCTGAATATGTATAGACACACTCACTTCCAGTCTTCCTCCATCTGACCTTCTCTGTTCAAATCTCTGTCCAGCTTTACCCTCTGTGTGTACAGCTGACAGCGCTCGCTCACAGTCACTTCTCAATCCCCCCCTATTGAGAAGTGATTCCCTCAATCACCCTAGATTACATTCACACACATATATGAGAAGGTTTGTTCTCCCTTCCACTCCATGACACACACCTGTCTGATCCCTGTTTGCATTACTCTAAGCCCCTGGACTGTGTGTATGTTATGCTGTCTAGCAAAAGTGACTCTATGCCATGAAGCTTCTCACTTTCTGCGACCTTACAGCCACAAACATTAATGCATGTATATATATTCTCTCTTCTTTGCTGCAAAGAACAACCGTGACTCATTTGGGCAAAGTGGTTGTCTTGCGGATTTCATTCTAGCTTCTCCCAGTTGTATGTTGGCGTTGCTCTGGGCAACGCACTTAACCCTAAGTTATTTCCTGATGTGGCTCTAGTGCAGAGCAATTTGAGTGGTGAGTGTGACTAGAAATGTGCAAAAGGAATCCGATAAATTTACCATTCCTTCATCGATCTTCATCTTGTCTTATCTTTTTGCATCTTCTTTCTCCCTGGAGATAAGAAGCAGCCACACGGCATGATGCTGCCGCCACCGTGTTCGACAGAAATTGAGGTGGATTTCAGTGCTATGATTTTTCTTCTGATGGTGTTGCTGCGGCACTCTTGTGTGTGTGTGTGTGTGTGTGTGTGTGTGTGTGTGTGTGTGTGTGTGTGTGTGTGTGTGTGTGTGTGTGTGTGTATTTGCCTCTTTAGATGTTGCACTGTCAGAAGGAAACAAGCTGTAATGCCTCAGACTCCAATGTTTTCACAGACCTCGGTGAGGCTCCGTCCGTCGCTGTCCACACTCAGCAGGGCCTAATTCGTAAGCCGATGACAGCGCGGTGGTTGTCACTGTCACCTGAGAATTTTATGAGTCATGAGCGGGAGGGGGATGGCGGGGAATGAACTGTTTGGAGATCAGAGGCGCGAGCTTTGCAGTGTCCTTGTATGTTCACCGCTCCGAGGCGGCCGAGGATTAGAAGAGTAGCATGCCTGTTTATGTTGAGGTTATGGGATTTTTGCAATGTCACAGGGATCTCATGCAGCCTATAAATAGCTGAATGACTGGTGCGATTTACACGTCAGGCTTCTTAGTTCTTCTTGAAGGGCTGCATGCAGATTTTCTAACATCAACGAGAGATCACCACCGAATCGTTTTCATAATGCTACAGCAAATTATCCACACCGCACTGGAAAAAACAACAGCAAAAAAACAGCTGAGGTAGATATAAAGGTAGATAAAAGATGACATAAAGGTAGATGAGAGTTTGTATGGAAAGATGAAGCAGAAACCATGTGGATATGAGACCTGCTATGTGATGGAAATTACACAGAACCTTACGAGGTTATAGTTGTCGTTACCGTATCGCAAACAAAAACTCTGACATGATTTAGAAAAAAACATTGCTGCGGTGCAAAAGCTAACTTTTGCTGTTGTCATTCCACTAGTTTTGACCGCGTCTTTAAATGTGAACGTTTTCCAATCCGTTTTTGATCCACGCATTCTCCGGGATTCAAATAGTGCATGATGCAGCATGTTTTCTGCACTTGTAAGTAGCAGCGATGTCAATATTAACATCGGATTCTAAAGCATTGCTAGATGAAAATTTTAAAATACTAATGGCCAGTACAACAGTCAGATAGCCCGACTAATGTACTGGCCAGCATCAGCTTGTTAATCTCCCAGTTTTATAATATTACAAGTAAAACAAGAAAACATTTTTCTTTATATCATTTTTTTGCTAAATCAATAAGCTTTTCACATTTTCACTCATAGTTATCAAGCTATGATAATTTCATACAATCTTCATCTCAGTATTTCCATTCCACATTAGTACGCAAAAAAACGAGATTTATAACAATAATAATAATAATTTACAGTTTGAAAAATGGGCTTGAGCTGCAAAAGCATATGATGTCATCCTTCCACTATATTTTGCATGTAAGTAGCAAACGGCACTGATTAATGTGAGCAACAGAGAACATATATAAATGAAAATCCTCTTGATGATTCACATGCCTTTATAATTATCTCAGCTGGCAAAGTGAAACTGTCTCTCACCATTACAAAGACAACATAAAAGGGTTAAGTCAGTGTTAAGCAGATACTGAAAATGGAAGCAGGGATGGATTAATTTGAAGAAAAGAAAGGAACAATTGTGAACTTGACATTATGTTTTTTTTCTCCCCGACCATCTTTGTCTCTATGTCATCGACGTTCTTGGTATGAACCCCCCATACACCAGTCTGTGAGAACAACACCTAAATTAGTTTAGGGCTAAAATAGAACAAGGTGTAGTTTGAAAGGGAAGAAAAAAAAAGAAGAAAAAAAAGCTTGTAACGTGTATCCATCCTTGGTCGGCCGGCTCTATGCACCTGCCAGACTTCATTTACAGGTGTCGACTGATTCTCTCATGGGCCGGTCACAGGGACTGACCAAGTGACCTTAACCTTCCACACCCCTCAGCCACATACACACCTACACACATCTAAACACACACACACACACACACACACACACACACACACACACACACACACACACACACACACACACACACACAC
>CAEGAF010124212.1:0-28608 GCA_903067075.1 Micropoecilia bifurca | reverse complement strand
AAATAAAATAAAAAAAATAACTAAAAATAAAAAAATAAAAATATAATTTATATATATTATATTATAATATTTAAAAAAAAAAAAAAAAAAAAAAAATAAAAAAAAAAAAAAACAAAACAACCCACAACCAACCCCAACCCCCCCCCCCCCCCCCCAAATGCACACATCCAACTGCATAAAGCAATTTTTCTGAAGCAATCCAATTAATTCTTTTGAGTCTCAGTGAGTGAAATCAATGTTAGGAAAGGAACTGTGAGCAGTTGAAAGAATAATTCATTTAAGCAAAGTATTGTCTGCAGGCTATGGCCCTGCTAATAGCAGTGAGTGCAGTGGAAGCGGAGGATGGCACATGAACAGCTTGCAGTAGAGGCTGCTGTGTTGTTTGTTGTTGAATTCTAAAAAAAGGCATAGTTTGTTAACTGAATGTTAACGATGCAAAATTTGGATAATCTAACAAATACCTCGGGCTGTGGCGCATTATTGGTGGATGTTTGCATTACAGATGGTCAAACACAGATCAGTTTTTTTCTTGTTGTTTATTTCTGTCTCTAAACCGTTTTGGATGGAAGCAAAACGGCAGCTGGCATTTTTCCTGCTGTCATTTAAGAAATCTGTCAACATTAAATGTGTTGTTTTTTTTTGCTGCTTTTATAAACAGGCAAAGCATCAACGCTCCACTAATCTGGCAGTTTTTTTTTCCTAATCGGCTCTTGTGTTTGTGAAAACGATCACGTTGAGCTACGAGTTCTGGCACAGACACAAGGAAATGAGGCATGTTAGCAATACAGCTGAGACACTGTCATTTGGTATCTCTGTCTCTTTCATACACATACGCACACAAACTCAACACACATGAAGCACAGGGCGGATATTTTCTACATATTTTCAATACAAAATTCCAGAATTTCACTGTGTTAAACTTCTAGAGCTCTTAGGCTTTTTCTACTTTTTAAATATAAAAAAATATCATGGATTGATGATGGAAAAATTGGTGGATGGATAGATAAAATTATGGTTGAATCAGACGGACAGACGTTTGGATGGCTGGAAGGCTTACCAAATGGATGAATGGATAGGTTAATGGAAAAATTGATAGATGGAAGAAATAATGGCTAGATGAAAGATTAATTGGATGGATGGATGCAATATAATGATGGATGGAAGGATGGATCTAAAAACACTTAAAACATTGTCACCCTTTCCTCTGTTATTCCCTGTTTCCGTGGGAACCGGCGTCGTTGCATGGCGTGGGGTTCTGGTCTCGCTCAGTGTGTGTTGGGTTTCATGCGGCTCCTCCAGATGCTGCTGCAGGAATTGCCGAGGCGTCCGACCCCAGAGAGGAGCGCAGTGACACAGACGGCTCCATGTTCTCTGTGTATACACACACACACACAGGTTGGGCCAGCCGCACTAAACAAAACCCAAAGAAACGAAGGAGAGAAAGATATGAGATAAAACTGACAGCTGTCTCACATACACACACACTGAACCTCATCCCAAAGGAAAGTGCAATTTACACACCATTTCCTAACCCTCCCGATGGGAAAGTATCATTTTCCAGCGCATAATAAACAGCGGAGTGGCATGGAGACGGCAATAACACTTATTGAATAGAACTCCCATGGCTCTAGGGCTGAGCTCAGCTGTCTCTCACATGCTTTCCCACTCGCCTGTCTGGCTGTATTTAGAAGGCATATCAGGGGAGACGGTCCGCTGGCCGGCCAGCCATGCATTATATATTTACACGTTGGAATACGCACAAAGAAACATTACGAGACGAGGCAGCCTTTTAGATGGAAATGTCACCTTGGTTGGGGAATCACAGCAGCGCTGCTCGTTTACTGTTACATTTAAAAAAATATATCAGATTTTCTTTTCTTTTTAGTTGTGTGCTGCATATCGGAGGTGAAGGGGAGACTGTGGAGGGGCGAGGGGGCAGATAGGCAATCAAAAAGAGGGAATTGATTGTTATAAATGGCCGATGTGGAGAATAGCAAGCAGCTCCAAATGGGTCTGCAGGCGCCGTGTGTGAAGTGCAGATCTCTGACAGAGAACACACAATTGATCACAGTCGGCAATCACCGCCTCGAACAGACGACTGCATCCCCCGTGAATGTGAACAAATCTTAATTACTGTAAAAAAGGCTTCAGAGGGAACAGGAGGCCTGACAAACGCTGCTGGACAATAAATTGTTCCCATATTTATCGCGATAAATTATATTGTTGCTTTGGCACAGTTTTTAAGTCTTATCTTGATGATGGGACAATAATAGGCATTGGTGTTTTATGGTTAAATATTGAGATTTTATAACTAACACTTAACACTGGAACTGTAATGTATTAAAAATAAAAAACAAACAACCAAAACCACAGATAAAATAGAATTTGGTGTCTCTGTAAACAAAGTTTCTCCTCACAATTATTCATCAGGATATAAATAATCAAGCTCATGGTGCAAATTTTGCTTGAATGTTCAGTAAAGCTAAAGCTAATTGTTATTGCATTTGCTCCAAAATTATTGACTTGTAAAATTGGTAAAGTCGGTAAAGTTAACTCCTGCAGCAGTAACTTGTGTGTTGTTTTGACTGTTCCAGTGGGATTTTTCTGGTTTCCTGCAGCAGCTCTGTAGTTAGGTGTTCCTTCAGCGGTTTACCATGTTGCCGTGGACGACTCTGCTGTGATTTCTCCATCAAGGTGACATTTCCACCCAACATGCTTTCTCGTTTTGTGACGTAACAGTTTGTGTTTGTGTGGCGTGATTGTAAACAGTCCAACTCTAACCCTGAAAACAGGTTATTATAATTCATGTTGTTTAGGTCTTCAAGTAATACATTCAAACTTTCTGTCATTGAAAGCTTTGCAATCAGTAAGAAATCAGAGGAAGGAAAAACTGGCCTGCATGTAAAATTGTTATGATTATAGACCATAACGTTTGTCGTTTTGCTGTTTCAAACAGTTTTATTTGGGTGGCATTTTATTGGTGGTGACTGTCAGGTTAATTGGTCTCTCTAAATTCTCCCTAGATGTGAGTGTGTGTGTGCATGGTTGTGTGTCCTATCTGCCTCTGTGTTGCCCTGTGACAGACTGGTAACTTGTCCAGGGTGACTCCGCCTTTCGCCTGGACCTTTAGCTGGAGATGGGCACCAGCACCTCCTGACCCCACTAAGGGACAAGGGTGTATGATTGATTGATTGTTTGATTGTTGGTTGGTTGGTTGAACAGCATTCACCTCCAAAAAAAAAAAACTTGGATGTTTTTTTTTGAGTGAATGAAAATTATCTTTGAAAGGAAATTCATTATTTTTGTCACAGCAGAAAGAAAATGTTAAAAAAATAACATGACTGAAGATGTGTGGGTGGCTAAAGTAAACTTAAAAAACACAACAGGCAAATCAAGAACAGATAAAGTCATTAAATGTTGTAGCTGTCAAAATGGTGACAAGGTAATGTTTTCCCACCAGTGGAGTCGGTTCAATTGGGGAGCCAAATTACCACATTTTTTACATTTTCAGCCGATGCTGTTTGCCTTCACACTGCACCTCTTTGAAAAGGTGCAGTGTGAAAAGGTGAGGAGGGGAACCAAGAAACACTGAAGGAAACATGAAAACCTCTGAAGAAGACACTGAGCTCAACTTCCTCCTTCACAAAATGTGATAGAGGATCAGCGTCAGATTTTAGAAGTTGTAGGATTTCTCTTGTCTTTGGTTAAAAAGCACAAGTAATTTCTCCCGCTAGTGATAGACGCGCGTTTGTTTTGGTTGTACTTACCATGAATTCCCTGCGCTATCATCCAATATCTCGACAAAATAATCCCCCAGTGTACCTGAATGCTATGTTAATGTTCTAAAATAGCATAGTTTGTTAATAGCTTGGAGTCCATTTTGTTTAATTTGGTGTCACTCTTTAAAGTTCACCCCACTAAACGCTGCGCTGCGTTAGTTGCACATTAAACATTCTGCATGTGTTCAGATATAAAACTGGTCTGGAGCTGCAAGGCCTCAGGCCGGAGGTCTCTGCAAAGAGTGGTGAAGACAGCCGAGAAGATCGTTGGGGCTCCACTCCCCCCTATCCAGAGCATTGCACACAGATGCTGCTTAGCCAGAGATAACTAGATCCTCTCTGATTCCAGCCATCCTTTCCATGGTCTGTTCATCCGCTTGCCGTCTGGGAGGAGAGTCTGTAGCATCCGCTGCAGAACAGCCAGACTCAGAAATAGTTGTCTCCCACTGGCCATCAGATTGCTCAACTGTCAGTCTTCATTTCAGACATGAAGACTGTCTGAAAATGTTTGAAAATAATAATTATTATTTGCATATTATTTAATTATAGGCACACGTGTGTGTTTGTGTGTGCTCCAGTGGCCAAGCGGTGACATTTCATTTCCAATTTTACTTGTGTTTATTTGTGCAATGGCAATGAAATAAGCCTAAGTCTAAAACACACCTGTATCTGCATCCCAAACCATTATATTTTGAACATGAATATGTGTAACATTACGCTTCTAATACTGTTCTTCAAATATGGGGCTCTTCATGTTTTCCTGTCACAAGATATTGATTTTTAGTTTTTGAAAGACTTCTTTTAAAATTTGAACCACGTTTCATTGAGTCCATGACTCACAAAGATGTTTTACCCAAAACAGAGATCACTGTGTTAGAAAGTAAGTAAAATGCCTCTGAAAAGCTGTTTTCCCAAACACACAGTCACAAAGCACTGCACACACTGAGAAGAAAAGGAATAAAACAAATACAATCAATAAGAGTCTGAGGAAAAGGCCTGGTTAAACAAAAAAGATTTTGCTGCTTTTTAAAGGCAACTAAACAAAGTTGTAATGGCACATGGAGCCACAGTCGTGGTGCCACAGATTGAAAGGCTCTGACCTGATCCTGGTTTTTAATTTTGTATGAGGAACAACAGGTTCAGAGTCTTTGATCAAACTCTACAAGCAGCAGTGTGTTTAGTGAGACGGCAGCATTGATATTTTGGAGAATCGAAGAAGCTTTTGAGCTTTAAAATAAACTGGAATCATTTTCTATTTGCTGTGTCTTTTTTCCACTGAATGAAAAAAAATGTTAAACTTTTTAAACTTTTAGGAGTTTAACATTGACGACAGAAGCATTAAATTACAAGGATCACGTAGGTTTTTTTTTTCTTTTGCATGACATTGTTAAAAATCTAAACTTGTGTTGTCTTATCGTGACAAACTAACTAAATAAAAAAAAATCACTGTTTTATCTTGTCTGGTTGACGGGACATTCTCATAATTTTAGGCCAATGACCTGAATACAAAAACAATTCAGCAGAGGATGACATGCAACACAATTAACAAAAAACAGTGAATGAATTGCAGCATTATTTTAATGCAAGAGTTTAGAGGAAACTGATGTCACTGGCCAAAACGGCACCTTCTAGCTATCAAATTAAGGTCAGAATATTTTTTTTTTTAAATATGCATGTTTTTGAAGAACAATGTTGGCCTAATATTTAAGTTCCTTAAACCCTTTATTTGTTTTCCTTCCTTATTCTCATCCCAGTTTTTGTCAGACTGGATGAGCCTCATTTGGCTCCGTTCACACAGCAGGTAATTGTGACAAAAATAGTTTTTTTTTTATTCTGATGCGACCAATACTTGACTTTTTTTTTACAGCAATCTGATTGGTTCAGTTCCAAATAACTGTAGTGATTTGAGCTGTGTGTTTATTTTCCGTTTCTGTGTTGAGTCTGGTGTTTTCCTGTCTTTCCTTTGATTGTTCCCAGGTGTGACTTATTCTGTGATTATCTTCTGTGTATTTAATGCCACCTGTGTTTCTGTGTCTTTGTTGGGTCCTAGTCGTATTAGTTGTATCTGTCCTTGCTCTACCTTTAAAATTGATCTGTTAACAACTCCATCCATTATTACTTCCATAAACATAAAAGAAAGCTCTTCAGTGTCACCTTAAGAATGCTAAAAGAAACGTGTTTCCATGGTTGCCTACTTGTACGTTAAGAAGCCTGGTTTCTTTGGTTCCCTTTAAGCCCCAGTTTGTTCCCCTCCAACCTGTGCCTTATTTTAATGAAGTGCTTAATTAAGTTTTTGTGGCCTTGTGCCACTTGAGAGCAGGTGGTTGAAGGGTGCTGAGACACTCCACTCTGGGTCAAGGACATGTGGGATTTCAATTGGAGCCAAGAGTCAAAATGCCAGCAGCCAGAAAACACAGCGCTGACATTACAATGGGATGCAAATACACAGCATAGAGGCAAGGAGTGAAGCATGAAGAAAAGCTCCATTTTAGTGATTTTTTTTTTTTTTTTGTTGCTTTATTCCTGCAGAGGTGCAGAGGGAATAACAATGTGTTTTCTTTTTTACACGTAAAGTTATAAGCAAAATGTCAAGAACAGATATAAGAAAAAAAAGCTAGTCAAAGATCAATTAAATCTGGTAAATCATTGCACTATGTGTTGTGCAATAATTATGACATCATCAGTGTTGTCACTTTCTTGTTTTTACCGTTTTTTTTTATGTTTATTCTCTTATTATTAATACACCAATAGGAAGCACTTTGGTTCAGTACTCACTGTTGTAAAATCCAAATCGATATTGATTGAACAATGATTGGCACAATATTTGGCTTATGCAATTAATAAATTTTATGTTTATGAGTAGGGAAACTCTGATCAGGTTTTTTGCTGCCAATTCCGAAATTGATCACCAATGATGGGTATGACTGCAAATTTTTTGCTTTAGGTATAAATGATACTGTGTGATCTGAGAAAATAAAAAAATTATCTGGCAATTAATTTACATAATTTAGGCTTAAAACATGCAAAATACTTGCAGGTACAATACAGAAGCTATTCAGTCAAATGGACAACTGAAAAACCAGCAATCCATAAAATAATATTTAATAGTAAGGCTCTCATTACCATAAATTATACATGATTCAAATAAATCTGTCTCTATCAAATAATGTCAAATAAAAAAGGAAACATTCATTCAAAGTCAAACGCAGGCTGTATCAAAATAAACAATCCTTCCTGAGAGCATTGCTGATTAATGTTGGTTCTGATTGGTTGTTTCTGACCGAGTGGAGTAATTCTACAGAATATAGGAGGAGGCAAAGGAGATTGATTATTTTTTTCAGAGATTATCTGTCTGGTGTTAGGACAGCAAAAGTTTTAATACATATCTAAAATGTGTTCTTTGTTTAAAGTTACTATGATCGGTGGCTGATCGATCAGCACACCTCTAATTATGAGTTATGACTAATATTTTATTATCAGTGTAAAAGACTGCTTATTATTATTTTTTTCTCCTGGCTCTTCATTGTGACCCATTCAATTTACAAAACAAAATTCTCCTACAATAATTTGATCCTCGTTTGTGATGCTGTCGGTCGTCAAGTGGGAGATTGAGAGAGACATGTTTCATCAGAGTGAGCATGTTTGTAGTGGACAGCATTGTGATTGGTGTCCATGTAACAATGGATTAGTATCTGAGGAATTAACAGATTAATATGAACTGTATGACCAAGGCACAATATTTACCATCTGCTGAAACAGCCATATCAAACAGTGCTGGCTAATCTGATCTAGTTTATCTAGTGAGTAAACAGCAAACCCCCCTGGCCTCTAAAGCCAACAAGCGAACTTGAAAGAGTTTGCATATTTGGTGCTGGCATGTGCTTGACAATAATAGTCTTCCAGTACTTTACCTCTAAAATGATGTAGTACATGGACTATAATTAACATTTACATTTTCACGTTCTCTGAATATATGAATGTAAGCTGCTAATTTTGACAAGCTCAACTAAAAGAACTTACAATTAATTGAATTTTAAAGCAAATTTCAATCAAATGTTCATGAAACGTAGACTGAAACCACTACTTCCAAACACATTCACAGCTACAGCTGTCTGTCTGTGGCTTTAAGGATCCCCATAGTGTCTGCTGCAGTAGAAACTGTTCGTCCTGGAGTCCACACCACACATTACAATAAAACTCTTTACAAACACTACAAAAAACACAAAATGGTATTCCTTAAAACACAAACACAATTAAATTAAACACTAAAATCAAATTAACTGCTTCAGCGACTTAAAATCACGTCACAAAATATCTTACCACACAAACTATTTCAACCATATCAGAACTAAATTAAAAACCATGATAAACACAACAAAAGTTCCATCAAATTAATATTAAATCATTCTCCATAATAATTTAAGATTTGTTTTTATTTACATGATCAGCCTGTCATGATCAGTGTCACTTCAGAAGGCAACAAATTCCAAAAGGAAATTGGAAAATTGTTATTTTTCTTTGTTTAAGCAACTAATTAACCAAAGACCACATCAAAGGCGTCTTACTTGGATTAACGAGGAAAAGTTCATATGGTCCAAAGTTCTATTCTCAAATGAAAATAAGTTTAAGGTCCAGAATGAAGTTTAAAATGGTCAGGACAATTTGGGGTTCTGTTTCCCTTTGGCAACAGTGTGGATGGTGGAGGGTTGCTGGTTTGAGTCCCACTCCGTCTGTCTCACTCACTCATGTCATTGAGAAAGACATGTCACCCGCCTTGGCTGCTGCTTCTGGTGGTGAGGTGGAGCACGGCTACAATCCAGCATCTTTTATCCCTATTTATTGTGTTTGATGTCTGCTGGATTAAAATACATAAAGTGTAACTATTTCTTTCAAATTCTCCCATGATTCCTTGGCCCTTTTCATTGACACATGCCCAAATAGCTGTCGCTCATCCAAGAATGGACAAGGGAAGATTTAAACTGTCTGTGTTATTCACTCAGAATAAAACCCCATCAACACCGAAATGAGCTTCCTGTGGATTATGATGGTGGTAGAATCAATTCTGTGCCAGAGACAGAACAACGAGGCAGAGTATAAGATCCAAGGTGATAAAGCAGTCGACGCAAACTGGAAGACTAATCCTGGGATTTGGCCCCTGGCCATGGAATAGTCCAATTCATCCCCAAAGACACAGCAGAGTGCCTCTGCAGCCTGTAGATGGGGAATTAGGGGAATTTCTGGGACACTTCTTAGTTAAAGTTTGGATCCTGTTTAACACCGACACATTGACTTTGACGCAAACACAAACGCATCAAGGTATACAGTCAGAATCAGCTCTGTCATCTTTTGAGACAAATTTAATTCAACTTCCTATTTCCTTGATTTATTGGCTGATTGCATTTTTGAATGGACTTACAGCGAAACCAGAGTGGGTGGAATGTAACAATATTAAATCAGGTCATTATTGTAAGCCTTAATCCGCTTTAACCAAACTCTGATTTGTTTGTCTTAAAAGTCCAGTTCATTTGCAGAGATGTGAATGTGCAATCAAAGGTTGATCCAGACCTAAAAAGCTAACTCTGGTCCGCCTAGAAACCTAGGTCACCACAGTGAACAGTGGTGTGCATATATGGATCCAAGCACACCAGAGGGATTGCTCCAAAATCAGGAAGTGGACTATAGCGCAGAGCATTCTGGGTAAATACAACCAAGACAAGTGAGTGTAGTGCCAGAGAGAGAAATGGATCATAGTCCTTTTAGCAGAGACAAAACAGAAATCCAACAACTGCTAAAATCTGACACCACTCTGTGTAGTGTTTACATTTTATGAAGAAGGAAGTAGTCCTCAATGTCTTCTTTATGTTGTTTTCTTCAATGGTTCTTGGTGCAGTGCCATCACAGGTGAGGAGATGAAGAAGATTTTCAAAGGGTTTGGTTGGTTTTACTCAGTTTGCTGTGAAAGGGAAACTCAGCAGACCTGAAAATGTAACAAATGTAACAAATGTTCCCATCGTGGTCCCCAATCAAACCGAGTCTACCAGACTATCAAGTGTGAAAACACTCCAAGACCACTCATTCCTTGTCTATACCCACTTATCCTTGCAAGTTCACGAGGGACTGGTGCTTATGCCTAATTGGACAAGAGCCAGGGTACAACTTAGACAGTCTGCCAGTCCATCACATCAAGTAATATCTGCCATAGAAAAGTCACAAAAGTGCTTGACATACCTCTCTTTGAACGTCTACATGGCACACTTCTGTTAAAACTGATTTTAGCTAATCTGCTAAAAAAAAAGGCATAACTACAGCATCAGGGAAATGAAGCAGTGGTTTAGACTGAGTTCAGCCAATGGAGAAGAAAATAACTGAAATGAAAGAAGCCATATCTCACCAGAATTTAAACAGTCTTTGTTTCCTTGTCCCTGAGAGACATATGTTTACATTGGGAAAGCAGCATATCTCTCTACTTATTTCCCTGAAACAAACCTTGTTGTTCTTCAGCTTCTGGTCATGATATGACGTCTCTTTTTCTTAACCTGCTTAGTTTTTTGTACCACTCTCTGACTCCAACCAGGGAGCACCAATCTGAGCTGCATTCAGATGAGCGCAGAGGTCATTAGCAGACCCTGGTAGTCAGGCACGACGACAGCATATACAGCATACAGGCTTTGGTGCTGTGCAGACACTGGAACAGACTAGGAAGTAAGAAATGGGCTTTAGAGTTATTTTAATTTAATCAATCTATCATATTTTATAGAGGTCAACTGGCCCAAACAGAGAGCAAAATCAATTTAAACACAGTGCAATACAAGTGTTATTTTGTTGATTATTGTAGTCTATTAAAATTAATAGACTTACAAAGATCATTTTGGCCATTTTGATTAATTTGAGAACAATGAGAAGAAACACAAATGACAGAGTTTAAGTGTTTGTGTATAAAAATGGAGGTACAAACTAGTGATGGAGAAAAACTCAGATTATTGAAACTAATTGAAATTTGATGCGATTCGAAGAAAAGTCGTACATTTTACCGTAACTATAAATGCATTTATAAAGAGCCCAAAAGTCTGAATATCTGTTTGAAACAAGTCATCAGATCTTTTTTGTGGCTGCCAGTATTCTAAGTTTTCCCAACGCTCAGGGTCACCTTCTGTTCCCCAACGTCCAAAATCAAATATAGACCAGAAGAATCCTTCCACTCTTTGTTCCTGCACTACAAACTAAACCAAACTCTGCGTATCATTTGAAGCTTCTTCAGAGCTTAATGACCCCCGGCCAGTTTCTGTTCCAGTGCTGGCTGACAGTACAGCATCAAGTTTCCCCCCTCGGCATAAAAGGTCCAGTTTGTTTCTTAGTTTCTGGCTCTCGGCAAAATACTGCCAGTTCATTCCAAGTTCCTGTGTTTCGGTGTGATTACCAGCTGAGTTTTTCTTCCCAATCTGAGCAACTGATATCCTTCGTCTGGAGCCGTTTGTCTTTTCATGGGTTGATTATTTGCTTGTGTTTGTAGCTTGTTTTTTTTACCTGTCCACACCTGCCAATATTCAGCTTGTCTTACTTCTCATTAGAATCACTACTGTTCTATAAAACTGCTCGAATTGAGAAACAAATTTTAATTGGATTGTTAGAACCAAAATTAGTTTAGACAATATGGATAATTAAATAGGTGCTACAAAACCATCTCTTTGGTGCAGATTTCTGGCACAACAAAAAATACTTACTTTTTAAAAGTAAGTATTTTACTTTTAAAAGTAAAAATACTTTACTTTACTCTGTCTTAAACGGCAGTTGCAATTTCTTTTTTAATTATTACATTCTTTGCAAGAGTGATTAACTGGCCTGTATAGCCCTCAAAAAGCCAGTGATTATGTTGATTAAGAGTTTGTGTTATCTTTGTTGATTGTCTCGATGGGTGATTGATGTGACGTGATTGTCAGACTGAGTGACAAATTGGTTTTGACTGGCAGTGTCAGCTGTGTCAGGGTCCATCCCATTAAGGCTGTTTTACCATCATTTGTCTAGATTATCAGATCTGCTGGCATCTCATCAGATGACGTGTGATGTCCCTTATAACGACCCAGTTACCTTCTGCATCGCTGCCGCTTCTCTGTGCGCTTCATCACTTTTTCATTGTTGTGCTGACGTTCATTCTAACGAAATCAGCATGTTGACTTCCTCTAACCCTAGAGTAAATTAGATTATCTTTAATATATTTAAATCAAGGCTGATTTAAGTTATTCTAAAACTGACAAAACAATATTATCTTTGAAATATAAATCGGTATGTACATCCTAAGGAAAATTATAGAAAGAGTTTAAAACCTTTTAGTGTTGAATTAATCTGAAGTAATAAGTCTTAAACTCAAGTCACTATTTCTGTATATTGATGGTCATAACATGTGAACCATGGCTGATAGAACAAGATCCAGGATACACGAGACCAACATGAGGTGCTTTCATAGGGTCTGTCTTAAACGGCAGTGTGTGAAGCTAAAGTCTTACTCCTGGGTTATGCCCACAATCTTGGCCTGTAAAGATGATTATTTTTCTGGTTTTGGAAGAAAATAGTTTCTACAAAAGAGCAGTTATGGAAAGTGCTTTTACCTGACAGACATAGCAGTAGGAAAACAAACACTGGTGTTTATATATGTTTTTATAGGTGGCTGGATTGTCTTTGTATTACTTGCAACAGCTTTGACTCTTCAGTTAAAAGACAGAATGTCTGCATATAGACGTGTGGCATTGCTGCTGTAGGAATGGTATGAATGGTGCTCTGTCGTGTGCTGAGCAGGCCGCGACCACAGATGGATGGATAAGGACACTGGCCAAGCCACACTTGGAGGCACTAAAGTAGCTACCTTTGATTTTAGTGAGAAGACACCGCTCTATTTGGCCCGTTTTCTGGTGATAATTGAGTCGTAAACTTTTATTTTTAAATCCATGTCATGTTTTGTCCTCCATTATAGTCGACACAAAGGTGTTTTAGGACTAATCAAGGAATGGAAAATAAAATTGTGTCATTGACTGCGAAATCAATAAAATGCCCAAAGTGTTCCTGAAATCACAAGAAGCGACGGCACTAAGTGCAACAAGATCAGAGAAGGATGTCCAGCATCTGTCTTGCAGCAGAGGTAATCACATCCCTGAAACTCCACTTTCTGACTCTGTTGTTTCTGATCATATGAAAACACTGGGCCTGCTTCATTCTTCTCTTTTCTATGAGCTAGTGCAGGGGTGGGCAATCCTGGTCCTCGAGGGCTAGTGTCCTGCAACTCTTAATGTCTCCCTGGTCCAACACACCTGGATCCAACAGCTGAATCACCTCCTAAGTGCAGTCAGGTTCTCCAGAGTCCTGCTAATGACCACATTATTTGACTCAGGTGTGTTGAAGTTGAGACGCATCTAAAAGTTGCAGGAGACCGGCCCTTGAGGCCTGGAGTTGTTCACCCCTGAGCTAGTGTCAAATAAGAGTCTGACTTCACTCAACTGACGTGCAAAAGAAAGGTATTTTTGATGTTTGTTAAGGTTTTTTGCCTCTGGTTGTTGGTTGTTATCACTCTCTGCTTTGACTCCAGGCTAGGTAATTTTTGCATAGTTAGCTAATTGCTATTTACTCTGATTTCTCAAAGGCCAAAAACACAATGAATTTGAAATAAGCTTGGGCTGCTTATGGGTTCAATCTTATCTGAGTTGCCCGGTAAAGTGAGCCTGTTCACTTTTGTCTCTTGAGTCTTGTTGACTCCTTAAAAAGCCCTGATGAGGGTGACTGGCTTAGATTGTCTACTTAGAAGAGAAGTTCCATCTGTTGTCTACATTTTCTTGTTCTTGGAGACAGGTGTCCTTGGGGGTGGGGTGCCTTTGATCAGACCTTTGGTCTTCCTTGGCCGTACCAAAGGAAGCCAGAAAACCCCAAAGGGAACCTAGACATTAATGAAACTCTTAATGATCGGGCTTTTTAAACTTGCTGACATGACAAAAACTTAATTAAACTTTCATTCAGGTGTGTTGGAGCACAGATTCTCCTTGATGTTGCAGGTTATTGACCCTCAGAGACTGGAGTGGTAGACTCCTGACGTAAGGTGACTTGAACGGCATTTTATTGTTTTGTTTATCATTTATTATCTTAAGAATTTGTCAGGATTATCATCATTTTTACTACTTCCTCTACAGTTTGTTCAGTGAGTTTAAATGAATACCAAAAAATATGATTGAATGTTATTGCTGTGGCATGCAGTTATCAAAAAAAAAGTTATAAATAGTTCTTATTACTTTTATTATCACAACAGTACCACGAAATGTCGAGTGTGTCCCAATGTTTGAGTTAGAAAATGATTTTTTGTCATTACTTTCGGTAAATAGTACAATGATTATCATTTGAGTGAAGCAACAAGGCAGTTCAAAGTGCTTTACATAATATAGTCATAAATTGTGAAACAAGCAATAAGCATTATGTTTTCTCAACTTTCATCAAGAAAATATACGTTAAATATGTCGATAAACGTTCCACTTTTAGCTCTGATTTAAAGGAACTCAGTGTTTCGGCTGATTTGCAGTTTTCTGGAAATAAATTAAACAGAATATGCATTAAGAAATTACTCAAATCATTCCATTAAAATAAATAAATATTTCATAGGATTCTCTCCTTTTTTTCCACATGACTGCAGGTGCATATAGTAAACCATGTTTTGCTTTTTTTAGTCATATAATTTTCCCAAAGTGGAATGAGGCACGGGAGTGTTGTGTAGTTGCTGCCAGGCACCACATGCTGCCAGACTGTCTTGTCAGATCTACTGATGACTTGCTCCTCCGTCAGGTGTTTCTAGGTTTTCTAGGAAATGATTTCCTCCACATCGATTTCTTCCATGTGATCTAAAATTTATTACAGGGATGATCTGTAGTCTAAGTATCAACTCGTTTCCTGCAACAAACTTCTAAAATGACTTCAGGGACAACTTTCAGTCCAATTACAGAACGAGACAGGTGGAGTGGTGGTAAAGTTATCTGTCTGATTTAGAAATGCTCATTATGCACATTTAAATTGTGTAGTTTATTTCTTATTGCCTTGATTTCTTTAGAATGAGGTTATTCTCTTCTTTTTGTCAAGGATCGTTTTTTATTTTTAAAAGGAGAAGAGGAGTGACAGGAGTGATGGAAGAGACAGTATCTTCTTTGGTTTATTATTAATCTTTAATACCCTGCAGGATATGGTTTTTAAATGGCAACCCTGCAACAGTGGGGTCAGTGGCAAATGTCATGAAATGTGAGTTTGATATGAGATTCAGCAATGCAGTCATTATTAACAGTGGCCGTCATTCATCACTCTGGGAAATATGGACACTAAAGTTACAAAAAAAAAAACTACAGCAAACACACAAACATGTATCAAAGGTCATGTTAAAAAAAAGAAGTAAAATACTAAAATGGCAAATATAGTAATCCTGACTATAGTAAACTCCTCCAGCTTTCATTCTGATTGGGGGACATTTAAATGAATAAATATTTTATTTATTTAATAGTTTTCTATGCTCTGGACTAATAAATGCTCACATTTTCATGGGCCTTTGGAAAAATATGTTCAAAAACATGTTTACTGTAGTAAGGGCCAGCCCAAATCTTTTTGGGGCCCTGAGCAAATTCTCATTTGGGGCCCCTCATACCAACAGGTCAACACCAGATGCTTCATCATTCCCAGGCTACCCTAAATGTGTGACACACTTGCTATTAGCATCATTTTAATTAGCTTACATCCTACCGGTGTTAACATGGTTATTGATTTTAATCTTACAGGAAAAGCAAACTTAAAAAGTTGGATTTTGAAATGCAGAGCATGATATTTAAATGTGGCACGTCATTTTAACTATTTGGACGTAACATCAGTAGACAAACACTAAATTTACAGCAGACAAATGAACAAGTTTAGCATGTAATATTTCACTAACAGTACCAGCAGAAAGCGATTCACCTACATGTGTGCCAACAATTGATTTGCTATGTGTAATAGAATTTAGTTTGCATTATTCAATGTAATTCTTCTTTTCTTTTTATCATGCTTGCTTTTTGCTCTTATTGCCCCCTGGTGGCTTGGGGGCCCTGAACTTAACTCGCATGTGCCTTGGGCTCTGACTGCAGTTAAAATTTGTTTCCTCATCTGACATGAGACTTTGGAATAATCTATATAATTTCCACTGCCTTTATTTAGCTCTGAGTAACTTATTAATTCCTGCTTGATTTTTGGTAAAAATAAAAATGCTGCCAACTACCATGTTTCACGTTGGGATTGGTGTATTTGGGGTGATGTGTGGTGTTTGTCTTACTGTGTTATGTCCAAAATTCTTTTCTTCCATTCTTTTTTTTTATCCATTGGTAGCAAACTTAAGAAATCCAGTTTGAATAAAGGTAACTTGTCTGTGCTCAGCCCCGCTTCAGCTCCTTTTTGACCTGCACTTTGGAAGTTGGGCAAGACATAAGGGCCAACTGTAGTCATTTCTCAGTAGGTATTTTTTTCCAATTCTCATTGTTTTGCTTTGAACTTTCAAATGGGAACCAATTCTCACAAAGAAAACTGATTCTTTGTGATTAATCACAAATAAGACACAAAAATGTCATGTTTTTTTTTATTACTGCCATCACTTTTAATATATCTTATCTTAATCTTAATTTTTTTTTTTTTTCTTTAGTGGCCTTTATTTGACAGTTAATTGACAGGAAAGTGGGCAATGAGAGAAGGGGGAAGAGATGCGGCAAGGGTCGCAAGGCCGAGAATCAAACCCGTGACAGCTGCGTTGAGGACCAGGGTCTCCATACATGAGCTGTGCTTAACCCCTGCGCCACTACAGCACCCCAGGATATATATAATGTTAAAAAGGAAAGCATTACATATTTTCCAGGCACAGTGCTCCATTTTCTATCCATCCATCCATCCATTTTCTTTGCACCCTTGTCCCTTGGGGGGGTCGGGAGGGTTGCTGGTGCCTATCTCCAGNTAGGGACAATTTGGAGAGACCAATTAACCTAACAGTCATGTTTTTGGACTGTGGGAGGAAACCGGAGTACCCGGAGAGAGCCCACGCATGCACAGGGAGAACATGCAAGCTCCATGCAGAAAGGCCGGGGCCGGGAATTGAACCCAGAACCTTCTTGTTGCAAGGCAACAGCTCTACCAACTGCGCCACTGTGCAGCCCTTGTAAATATTTTCTAGCAGAATCAAATAAATATATTACCTCCAGTTGCTAAAAATATTCGATATGTACCAAAAAAAAGATGTCACTTCTCATCACAGGCATATTTGAAATTGACCTCTGTCCCTTTAAGACTCTTCTACTTTTTCTGACACTCCTCACTTCAGCACATGAATGCGTCTCTGTGATCCATCCATCCATCCATCCATCCATCCATCCAATCAAACGTTTTTGTGTCTTGATTAAAACCAATGAATAATGGACCAAATTGTGATCTTTGTGTACAGTAGAACTCCTTATTTAACTTAATTATGTTATATTTACAAGATTCTGTCAGTCTCTTTTTGACATTGCGCTCTATTAGCTTTATTATCAGTCTAAAATCAGTCAGGGAGCCATCTTATTGCATACTTTGTAGAAAGATTTTTTTTTTGAAAATCACAATATTGACTCTTCAGATGAAACTCAGTTATTGGATTGGAACTTTTAATTAATCTTCAGAGTTAATATTTAGATGATTAAAAGTGTGCCTTGATCAAATTGCCTCTGTTTCTAAAACTCAGAATGAGAGTTTTGAAAGGAAAAGAATGAACAATAAAACTTTAGGTTCTTCAGTTTAAATCCATAATCACTGCCACCACAAAACAAGACACGGGACACGGGAGTTTCAACATTTGGATCAGACAGCTGGTTATTTTGAAACCAAGTTAGGTTTCTGCTTTAAGTATGTTAATAATATATTAACATGACAGATTCTACTAGTTTGTTATTTTCAAACCCTGGTTTAATAGCTGTTTGTGAATTAAAATCTTTAAAATAAAAAAAGACTCCTAGTTCTAAATTATGATTAAGATTAATATATTAAGATTATTCCTCCTAGGACTATTTTGACATGGATTATATTTTTTAAAGCATATTTTATTTGAACGTTGGTCAGATTTATGACAAGATGAATGCATAAGAAGAGAACATGCATATGAATGCAAAGTCAGATGCAACTTTCTACCCAGGCAAAATGGGTTACATTTAATAATAACTTTATTAAATTCTGGTGAACAAATAGATGGATCTAAATAAAAGACTATTCACTCCCAGAAAGATTGACTCATAAAGCAGAGCGGCATACATTAGGTTCATACTCACTCAGCCGAGAACAGAGGCCACGGGAATTCTGATTATTCTCCTTTGCTGAGGGTGGAGTTGTTGGACTCTCACGTCGTCTTCAAAAGAATGAATCTCTAAGCCAGTCGGCCTTGTGTCAACAGTACACTCTGCCTCCGATAAAAACCTGCGCTCAAAGTTTTCCAACACCAAACACTTGTGGTTGCAATACGAAAGCCTATTCGGGGCTTGATTCAGATCATCTCAATGCCTGCCTGCCTAAACTGACTATTAATAAGGTGGAAAATGTGGTGACCAAGTGATTTCATGAAAGACTGAAGCATTTGGAAGGTAAAAACTCTCAGCCTTCAGGAACTAGAATTGAGGGGAAAAGGGAATTCAGATCTCTTATTCCTATCTTTCAAATTAAGCTTGCTAACATACAAAAATAATTTTCATCAGTCAGTATTTATTTGGATGTCATTGAACACTTTTACAAAGGTCGTCTCCGTGCTGTGGTGAGCACGAAAACCAGACTGGAAGGAGTCAAAGCGGTTGGTTATCATTAGGAAGTTATTTACGGTAATTGTTTAAACACAGCTTTTCCGATAACTTTGCTGATGAATGAGAGGTCAGAGGTCGGCCTGTAATTCTGCAGTAGTGATTTGTCCAGATTGTTCTTTTTTTCAGTGGTTTGATAACTGCTGTTTTCAAAGCCTGGGGGAAAAACACCTGAAGACAGTGATGAGTTACTATTTGGATCAGATCAGTAGCAACGACAGGCAGGACTTTCTTAAAGAAATGTGTGGGTAGGACATCCAGACAGCAGGAACCAGAGCTTAATTGACTTATAATTTATTCTATGGCTTTATAATTAAGTATTTGAAACTGGGTAATTTTTCCTGTATTTATTTTGTGTGGGCACAGCATTGGTACAGGCTTTGGAGTAGATGTGCAGATTAATCCTCTGATTTTTTGAATTTTCTCTGAAAAGAAGCTTTAAAATTTGTTGCAGGTTGTTCTGTCTCAACCGATTTAATGGAGGCTAAAACGTTAAACTTCCTACTCATAAGTTGTTGTTAATAATGTAAAAATCCATCTTTGAATGGTTTGGCAAAAGCTGATATAAAGTTGCAACGTCAGTTGGACTGTTTGATTTTTGGAACAAAATTGCAACATTTGTTACATTTTCAGCAAAAACAAACAGAGCAGTATCCAGTCCTCTTGAAGTGAAAACCTGAGTTCACTTCAACCAAGCTGAGAGCTGGGCTTGTAGGCAGACCTGAGTTAGGTAACTAGCAAGCTAGCAAAGCTGCAAGAAGCTGAATAGCGTTATAGAAGGTAAATAGATTGATAGCTAACCTACAAAGGGTTGAAATGAAATATTAAAGTTAATTATATATTGCTAGTGAGCTAGAACTCTGAAGTGGACAGATCTGCATGATGATAGATGGATGGATTGACAGATGGGTAGATACATAGATACTTTTGTTGGGTTTACCTGTATTATAGTTAACGGTGCAGAGATGGAAGTACACTAGTTGCTCGCATGGGACTATCACCTACAGACGTGAACTGTTACAGTGAAAAGAGATGGCTGCATTGATCATATTGAAACAAAAAGCCTCCAAATCTAGCGTGCTTGTCAGGAAACGGCTTTGTTTGTAGCTCTCTCTGAGGGGTCTGACAGAAAAGAGCTGGAGGAGCTTCTCTTCTCCCCTCAGGTTTCCTGTGACAGGCCTTTCAGCTGCCTGCTGGGATTACATGGTGACATAAGAGGAAGGCAGCCGCTCTCCAAGTGGAATCACAGATGTCCTATAGATGTATCTGTGTTCCGTCAATAATCGGTGTGCCTGCTCCGAGTGCTTTGTGCATTTCCAGCAGGGAACATTAAATTGATGTAGAAGGATATAATTGTGCATCAGCTGACTTGTTGGAGCCTTTACTCCGGTACACACCCTCTCCTCCCCAACCTCCCCCCATGTAAACATGCACAGATACACTTCTGTCTCATCTAATTTGCAGGCAATGTGCGCAGCTTACAAACAGCTCCTGACAAAGCGCTCTGTCTTCTCGTTTCCTTTGCTTCTGCTCTGTCACTTTCTTGTTTCCTCTATTCATTCCTCAGCTTTAATCTGCTTTGTTGCATTGAAGTCTTCAACTGTGCTGCATCATTTCTACTTTTTTTGTTGCTCTCACATTCTTGTTGAACTTCTTAATTTCACGATTCTCTCCAAATATTATAGTGCCACCTTGTGGGGAAGTTTGAATATAAAGTCAAAGCTGCTGCTCTGCTATTTAAGGTGACGGCAGCTCTGAATGACAGCTGTATGGGATTTAATCCATACTTTGCGTAAACACTGCAATGAACACAGAGTGTCTCCTCAAACTTTTAAGCCTCTGATGTTAAGTAAATTCCAGCAGCATAAAAAACAACTTCATGCTGCAGTTTGTTATTTAACTGTGAAGCAATGACAAATATTTTCCTTGCTCACCAGTTGGAGTCAGCAAGACAAAGCCAGAGATTTTCTCCTGAGACCAAGAGAGTGCAAGAGTTTTCTTCTGATTTATCTTTTCTTTGTCACAATACAATGAGGACAGATTATAAAACACATTTTAATATTGCAAATAATTTAACAAAGAACATCCATCCGTAGATGAGGGTAGAAATGTAGATGGACTGGTATATGTAGACCTTTGTGTTTTAGCACAGCTCTCTCCTCACTATGGCACAATGATACAGCGCTGGCATCTTCAGATGTCACACCAATCCACCTATGAATCTCCTGTCTTTCTCCATCATTTGTGAACAGCACCTTCAGATACTTGAACTCTTCCACTTGGGGAAAGACGTCCTCCAGAAAAGGCACGCTACCCGTTTCCAGCTAAAGACCATGACATTCAAGTATAACGTGATTGAATATAAAATGTAATTGAATTTTCATAATTGCACCATAGAGAGCTGCACCAAGGTTCCGGGTTTAAATCCCTGTCTGAGATCTTTCTGGACTTTACATCTTCTTCCTATGCATGTGTTGTTCAACAGTGCCAAACCATCACTGTTATGTTAAACTGTTACTCTAAATTAGTCCTTAAATGTGAGTTTACGTTTTGTTTGTTCTGTGCTGGAGATGGAGTGGTTTTGGATGACATCTTTGGCTGGTTGAGACATAAACACTAACCTTAACAGAGGGAAGTGAGACCTTTTAGACCTCGCTTGAAATGTTGCTCTTTAAAAGGTCACAATCTGTCGTTGCAGAAATTTGTAAATGATGGCTGCCACTGTGGTTAGCTGGAATCCCAAAGTCTCAAAAGAAGTTTGGCAACTGACTGATGTCAAGGAGTTTGTTTCTGCTGATGAATTTCTGTAGTTATGGCCATGCTGTCACTGGTTTTAGAACATTTTTAGCTTACTTTATGTTTCACGGCAGGTTCTGTTTAATTCTTGTCAATTTAGATCATTAATACAGCACCATGTCACAACACATCTCAATACAGCACCATGTCACAAAAAGTCTATTCAATATTTGTACTTTCAAGAGAAGCACATACATTCTAATTAATCCCAGCTATCAGACATTTCATCAAGTTCAGTTTATTTTTCAAGTCGGTTAAATAAGTTGTCTATCTAAGGAAAGCCACTTAGTCATTGAGATTTCAGAGCCAGCAACTAAACTAAAAGCACAAAATCACTGGTGAGTTTTTCTCTGATTAGTGATTCAAGTTGTTATTTGATTCCACCAAGTCTGAGTCAAACCGGACCTGGTGAGGCTTGTGAAAACTGAACCATAATGATGTGGTTAATCACATTTAATTCATGATTTAAGGAGTTGTGTGATTTTTTTTCAAAGGAGCAGATTGGTTTTAGATTACTTATTTTTTACTTGATAAAAGCAATTTTGGTGCTTGTTCAAGTTCTCTTTGTGTGGTACAATTCCCTTGATTACATAAAACACTATGAATATATTTTCACCATTTCTTGCCGCATTTGCCAAATTATTTTTCATTCCATGTGTATATTTTGTCATACATTCCATCTTAACGGGTTCAAAAATAGATCTGGATACTTCTTGCCTACTATTTAGAGTTATCTTATTTTTAATGTTTAACCTTTTAGGACATTAACATGTAAATCAAAGCTAAATAGATTTGGGATAGTAAAAATATTGACTAGAGAGAAAAAATAATCAGAATTCACCAGTTCATTGCATCACTTTGTAGCTCTCATCAGACAGGTTGTGGTTTCCTCCTGTCCTCCTGCTGAGGAAGCTGCACACAAACAGCACCTTTTTAACCTCATCTGGCTTCTACAAAGTGCTTTACAGCATGTTCCTTATTCACCTACACACCGCATCGTTCTTTCTGTCACGTATTTATACACACCGCTTACTTCTACATTCTCACTCATCCACCAATATAGGCAGTGAGGAGAAAAGTGTTTTATCTGAGAATACTTCAGCATGCTGCAGGGATGTATCAGGGCTCTGTGATGTGATTTCAGAGACAAAAAACAGCTGCTGTGTGTTTCATCTTTAAAATAAAAACAAGTATAGTAGAAAGTCTTAAAACACAATGTGAAGTAACAATGCAACATCACAAGCCTGCAGGAATACTATGTTTATAAAAACTTCCAAGATAATTCAAAAATGTATATTACATAATTCAAGTAAATGGCCTAGTTAAGACCTGAAAAAATAGAAATTCAGAACTGTTCACATCTGGAACTGAAACTAGTGTTTTGTGATCAGATCTCAGTATCTGCTTTGCATGCTAATAAGCATGGAATGTGTGTGGATAAATGAAGACAATGTAGATAGCTCTGCTGGTATTAAATGTAGCATTACACTTCGGTTATGTTTATCTGCAGACATCAATGCGGTTAAGAATCATCTGAGTCTTGTCATTTCAGATGAAACCCTTTAGAAGCTTAACTGCAGCTTCACAAAGACATTAGAAGAAGTAAAGGGGAAACAATAATTTAAGATGATCAACACAGACGCTAAAGACTTTACCCAATAAAAGCTTGACAGCAGTAAAACATTAGTTGGCTTTCTTTTATTGGTATACACACATTGGAGAAAATAAATATATATACTTTGTTTTGTGCACAAGCTCTGTACTCTTAGCTGTTGAAAAATTATTACTTCCTGGACGTGTGGACTCTGTTGAAGTTTTGAATTTTACCCAATTGCTAACATTTGCCCGTGCGAGTTTGACGCTATGAAGCTTACCAAAATTGCATTTGCTGTAATCAACCATCCTCCACTGCAATGAGAGAAGTGCTGATCCGAATGAGGCGGGCTGTAGCAATGTACTAATCACATGATACGATTCAATACGATACATGACATTCTGCTCATGATACAGAATATATATATATATATATCACAGTATTCAGCAAACGGTACAATTCGATACATTTTTAACATTTTCTAAGATTTCAGAGGGGCACGGTAATTTTGGTGACATTTAGTGACTGTTACATAGACTTGCATTAAATTAATTGAACTGATGATGTAATACTGGTGTAATAAATGTTGTTTTTGTTATAAATTTGTTTTATATTTGCTTTATTTAAATGCTAATTGTGTGGCTTTGCATTTGGTTATGCTGAAAACAAATCTTTTTGTTTTATTCACTTGCATAATGGAATTGATCTATTTCATTTCATTTCATTATTTAATTGTAACCAGGTGTTTCGTTGCATGTCATTTTTAATGTAAAAGTTGGAACACAAGGGAGTTGAGTAGGATTTAATGTATTCATACTTGAGGGTGGAAAATTGATACTTTACGAGGGAAAAAAAATTCTACCGGAGATAATTTGAGTCAAGGGAAGAAATCCCAGGCAGAGAACCAAGAGGAGATGGGAATCTGGAAGAATCGCATAAGAAGGCAGCCCCAATCTAGGTAATGTTAGTTTAAATGATGATTTTCCTCCAAATATAATGATTTTTAACCATTTGAAATATCTGTATCGCACTTCCTGCACCTTAAAAAGAGTCATGGAGCCTCTGAGCAAAACACTTAATAAGCCAGGTGGGGAGCTCCGCAGGAGTCATGTTCTGGGAGGGCAGCGGGAATACAAAGAGCTGTAAAGAGTTTTCCAGCTACAGAAAATATCGACGTTTAAACAGAAAACCATTTCCAACTCTGAAAGTATAAGTAGTTATGAGTTGATTTTCTTCCAGAAGCTGTGATTCACACTGCAAACTAATATGAAAAAAGTAACTGTGTTGAGATAAAAGTTTTCATGTGGTGCTTTGAAGATGCATTTGATCTTGCTGAGTAGTACAGAGAACAACAAAATGCTGGACCCAAATGAACACCGATCCATTTGGAGCCGTAATCACATCTCACGCTGTCAAACACAAATGGACAATGAGGCCTTCTCTATTTTCACTTTGTTGTTGTCAGGTCTTTCTGAGTCATCATTCTTTCACTGAAGCCATTTCATGATTCTCACTGTAATCACTGTGCTGCAGTATTACATTTGGGGCTTCTGGGAAGTCTTCCAGCAGATAGTCTAAGACTTTTTTTTGCTAAAGTTTGTGAACTCTTGTGGAGCAGTACTTTTTTTTTTGTCCATATTTTTCTTTGCATATATTTATTTTGAGAAAACCTCTTAATGGTCTTTTTACTTCAGTTTTTGTAACAAAGTGGAACTTTTTTTACAAAAGTTGTGAAACCTGTTTAAATCTCTACACTTTGAATAACAACAACAACAATTCTTAAAACTTTAAAGAATTTTAAAGTGGTAGTTTGACTAAAACTTAATTAACATTAAGGTGTGAGACTGTTCCTTCTGGTCAGGAGTTCTGACCTTTGAACCCTGTTATATTTACCTGTCCTCTGTAGTTATTGAATTAGGCCTTAGCTGAGACAAGAGTAGTGTCTTCTACTTCTACTTCTACTTCTACTTCTACTAATGGCAGAGCAAATTTTTCATTTAGCGCTTTAGCAGTTTTGCTAACATTGAAAAAGCTTAGCACATTCCCCACATCCCTGAAATACATTTTTCTGTATACAGTAAATCCCAAAGTGCAAACTTTCAATTGAACAAAGTTTGACATCTGGGTTGAAGTTTTGGTTCTCGACTGTTAACAATTCCTCAAGTAGTTTGATGTTTATTGTCTTGTTATGTTAAGTTACTCAAAAAGCTGTAAAAGATGTAATTAACTTTTGGTCTCCAATCAAATCATCATCACCACTGTGAGGTTGACTGCAGCTCAGTGGGTGGAGTAGCCATTTTGCATGCAAAAGTTGTGTCCAGTACCAGGTTCTTTCTGTCGCATGTTGATGTGCCACTGGTTGAGGCAATCAATCCCACATTTGTAACTGTGTCGGGGTGTGAATGTGTGTGAATGTGCATCTTGTGTGGTCAATATAACTTCATGTCCAAAAAGACATTCTGTTCGCCATGTGTACAGTGGGGCATGGTAAAAGCCACCACCACCTCCATTCACTTCAGAATTCTGCATTACTTTGTGTTGATCAATCCTACAAACCATCCAGCTTCCTACATGCATCTGCCACTAAACATCCATTTGTTGTCGTGGTTACCTCGTGTTGTTTTTGTGTCTGTCTGTCTCAGTGTCTCAGAAGCACAAACCCATGACATTTGGCTGTTTGTTTACAGAGCATTGTTTACAATTTGTGTTGTTTTTTGATGAGCAGAAGCTTCATCTGCAGGTGTAGCACATCACTCATGTTTCCATCCAGCCATTTTTAGATTGACCATTATGCCAATTATCCCTGCACTTTGAGCCCCCATTACAGTCACTATAATTGTTAAACAGTGGGCAAGGATGAGTTTTTTTTATGAATAACTGCCTGTTACATTACCATTAGTGTGTCAAGGCTAATTTCTCCATCTAGCTTTTATGACTCCAATTCAAATGTAATGAATACTCAAAAAAAAGTTTCAGTCTACTAAATTATTTTCTGGTGAGAATTGAGAATCAGTGGATAAAGGTGTGGGCTTCACTGAAAGCTTTAGGCGCCAGAGGTTTTGCACCAAACTGCACCAAGTGTTAGCGTTCAGCCCAGGAATCAGCTCTATGGATGGTGGCTGCACTGCAGTATTTTTGGTCTAGTTTCTAGAGCACTTGAAATGAGAGAAAGTAGAAGTAAGCAAACTTGAAATGAGACAAAATGAACTTATAGAACGCAGTGTGCCACTTATGGACTGCTCTAGCGCCCCTACAGCCGGACTTTGCAGGTTTTCACCTGATAAAGTTTTATACAAGTACAGATCATTTCAGTAGGCATATAGGAGATTCTCTTCAAGCTTGAGGGAACTGCATAAGGGAAGGAAGCATAACCAAATAACTTAGCTGTTTCTCCTAAAGCATCTTTAGAGTTTCGGCTGCACTCTACAGTTTGAAGATTTGACTTGCTGAAGGCCATTTTCCTCACCTGTTTGAATATTATTAGAATGCGTTTATGGTTTAGTAATTGTCTTATGCCATGAGGCATTGAGTCTTGGGGCCCAAAGATTCAATGCACCCAAGATTTTCCGTTATTTAAAAATCATCCTCATAAAATAATGCTTGCACCTCAAAAAAACCATCTTAGTCATTTGTAGTGAAGGTTGCCTGACTGTCCATTCATTTCCTTCCGTTTTTCCCTCCACCACTAAATTGTCCTTGAGCAAAAAAGCTGCTGTAATCCTCACACATTAGCTCACTTCTCATGCAAAGCAAGTTCGACTAATTCCCTGTGTAAAGCGTTGAAGATAGCACGTGTGTCTGTAATTCATATTCCAAGCATGTGTGCGTGTGTGTATGTGTGTGTGGATTATGAGTCATGCTACCATTTAAAATAGCTGAAGGGGCATCCAAATCTGCGCATCACTTGTCAGCCTCTGCACACACTCACAGAGCAGATAACACGGTGTTAAACAAGTGTAGTAGTAGGGAGTGAGGCGTTCTTTAAGTCTCATTATTCCAGGAAAAGGCCTTGTCACATTAAATAGGAAGATAATGGAGGAACATGGGGAGTGGGAAGGGGCAGAGGAAAGAAGCAGGTGACTAAAATAAACTGCGGCGGGAGAAACGAGATGTGGGGTTGACATGTGGGGTTTGTTTTGGTAGCTGTGGGGAACGTAGAGGTGATGGGAGAAAGGCAGCGGCAAGATAAAGATCCGCTTCTGATTTATGCAAAGAAAACAATACAGGTTTTCACAGTTAGACTAGAAACAGGAGCGTTAGAATAGAAATCAGACACTGCAGAGTGATGTATGAAGATTACATTGAAACCAATTTGTCAAAATCAAACAACCAACCACTTAACATTTACTGGGCTTTTATATGACCAGTGTCTAGATCTATCAATTGAATCCATCCACTTCTGATTGTCTAGGATCGCAGATCCATGGAGACCCTGACACGTCTCTCACTAGTTACATTCTCCAGTTCACTGTGGGGGGTCCCAATGCATTCCCGGGCCAGAAAGGACATAAAGGCCTTCCTGGGTCTCTTTCCAGAGGTATGTGCCTGGAGGTCTTGCCAGGATCCATCATGACGATGATGATGATGCCTGGAGGCAGGTTCTTCATTGGACAACAACTCAAAAGTAGTTTTTGAGGGCAGAGTACCGCCAATAGAGACTTTACCAAGTTAGATCCAGTCAAGTGGCCACCACAGCTGAAAATAGGAACATATTTATATCCAGGTGTTAATCCTTGGTACACCTTGGTACACACATGACTGCTGCTTTCTGTTGTGATGGAAACCAGGAAGTCTTCTTATAACTTCATTCAGACCTCAGGTTTGCCTGTCCAAAATTTTGGATGTGTTTAACCTGTAAAGGTGTACGACAGGGGTCTGCAACAGGGCCTGGTGTTCTGTAACTTTTACTTTTACATACTTTTACTTTTAACACACCAGAGTCAAATGATCAGGTCATTACCAAGGCTTGACTACATAACGAGAAGGTGGTTCAGGTGTGTTAGACCTGAATGGAACACTGGGCCTTGCAGGCTGGAGTTGTGGGGTTGTTCTGTTAGCTTCCACATACATAATGTAAACACTGACAATTATTTATCAGTAATAGACTATCTGGCAAACATTTTATATATGCAAATGTACAATAGGGCTGTTGTAAACAAACATTTTAGTACCGTATTTTCCGCACTATAAGGCGCACTGGATTATAAGGCGCACCTTCAATGAACGGCATATTTCAAAACTTTTTTCATATATAAGGCGCACCGCATTATAAGGCGCATAGAATAACGCCACAGTTATGTTGCCACCCGTCCGGTATTGAACGGGACATGATTTGTTCCGTTCACTACAAATATGGATGTCTAATAATAAAAAAATTGGTCCGAGTTATTTATATAGCATCTGCACTAGTCATTGTTTCACTCAAGGTTTTGGTGTTGTGAAATTGACACGCTGCGCCGCAGCCTCTGTCTCTCTTCCACCGACACCCACGGCTTTAAATGTATAGGTGCTGCTGGTCCCTTGGTAGCTGGAGCCGAATCACCGCGGATAAATGTCTAAAGCTACTTTGTTGACATAAAGAATGTCAACAAAACAGTCC
>CAEGAF010124203.1:0-25659 GCA_903067075.1 Micropoecilia bifurca | reverse complement strand
AATAAATATCTGGCTGTTCAAAAGTTAGCAGTGTCTGCATTGCGCAACATGAACTCAATGTTAAAAATATGCTTTTCTCTTTCCTGTGATTCAATGAAAAAATATTTTGTAGTATAATCCCTGGTACCAATTAGTACATTATTTGCCATCGAGAAATACATTTACTGAGAACAGTGGCCAACCTGGTTAGTAATGTTGGATCGCTGTGAGCGTCTGTCAAAATGTAAACAAAACATCATCTTTGTAAATGAGATATTAAATCTCCTGGCTCAGCAGGAAATTTAATATATGCATCTACAATACAGTTTATACAATTGTTTAGAAGGCAACATAGCCTCGACTTTCTGTCAGTGACCACAATGAGTCTACATCTCCCTCAAATCTAGTTTCCCCAGCTTCACACTCTTTAAACTATAGAGGAGAAAATACAACAAACTACCGACTGATTTTACTGCCTATTTCTGTGTAGCTAAAGGATGTGGCGGTATTAAGCCAGAAAGCAGAAAGACTGTCTTCATAATTCTGACAGCTAAATCCTGGCAGGGGCTTTACGCGCTGTACGGATGATGTGGTTTAAATAAGAAACATTTCAGTCCCACAAATGTTTTTGCAATACTGCTTCTTATTCCTCAACTTTGTCTCATTTACAAAGATTGAGCACCAACCCAACAGCAGAGCTCCTTTATCCCTCATTTTCAATCTATATTCTCTGTATATCACTTTCTGCTTCTGGTTAAGCTTAGGCAATAGAAAGCTATGTACACTCCATATCTTAAACATAGTAGATTTATAGACTGAAACAAGCTATTTTTCACACAATTCCCTTCCAGGCTTGAATGATGCGTCTGCTTTGCACATGTTCCCAGGGTCTAGGAAGGATGGCGGCTCAGAGAGGGGGGTTTTAACTTGCTGTGTTACTGATATAACTCTGAGTCAGATCAGAGCTAGTCACACGGCTGAAAAAATTGGTTTTGAAAAGAAGGGCTTGTTATAAAGAAGACTCAGCTCTGTGCCTTTCAACAACTTTGGTTTTCTGTTTTCAAGCAAAACTATTCTGCTTTTTAATTTACTAAGTAGAAACAGTTTGTTTTTATTTGAAATTTGATATTTTACTTTTCAAGCGATTACAGCCGCAAGTCTCCAACAGCTTTGCCCACTTATGGAGTACAATTGTTTTCTGCTTCGTCTTCTTTGCAAATTAACAGTAGTTCAGTCAGTTTACATGAAAAGTGTACAGAGATGATATTTGTTAAGTAATTTAATAGGTGCTTTTTTAGATAATGGATTGAACAGACCTCATGCAATAGTAATGTTTAAGACATTCATTTATAAACTGACCCAGTCTTAAGTGTTGGCACAATTTTCTCCCAGACCCGTCTGTTGCGTTAGGTGGTTTGATTACTAATGTCCTCTAATAAAATCTCTGATGCCTTCAAAGAACAGCTGTGTTCAGAAAGAGATTAAATTGCACACAGGTGGATTCCGTTTAGTAGTTGCTCTGGAATTTGTGTAGAGACGATATTGAAGAGGTCATAGTAAAGGCAGCTAATGCACACAACCTTATTTTTATTATTTTATTTGTAAAAAAAATGTTAGACACCGTGTCCCCCTTTTCCTTTACTTTCACAATTATGCATTACTTTGTGTTGTTCCCAAAAAACGAATGAATTTAGGCTTTCAGAAACATGACAATAATGTGCAAAAAACATTCAATGAGATCTCACCAAAAACTCCTGGATTGACAAACTGAGTGACGACAGCTTAGCTGTAAAGGACCTCAAGTGATACTAATGCTTTGTGTGAAAGACAATTAGTTTTAATTTCCGCTGTGTTCAAATGAGGTGATTTAGGTCAGCAAATGTTTTCTTAGCAATATAGTGAAAAGTTTTCATATTTAGCATGTTTTAAGTTAAAATAAATGAGCAAACATCATAAACATGCATTGTTAAAGGTGGTAATGGCAATCACAATCAGGTATACACAATCCATTGTGTATACCTGCTTATCCTTCGAGAGGGTAGCAGTAAGTGTGTGTTTGGCGGTGGGAGGAGTGGGTGAAGGAAGGCGGGGGGAAGTTTGGGTCTGGTGATCATTGTGTGAGGTGCGCAAGAAACAGACTGCCAGTTCCAAACAGGGGCAACAGAGAAACAAACAGGACAAACTGCCGAGCACACAAACACGATTAACCTGCCAGTACTACCTGAAGAGAACCCATGCATGCACAACATGCAAACTTAATGAAAAAAGACCCCCGGGGCCAGGACCTTCTTACTGAGACAACTCAAAGTAAGAAAGTAATAATAATAATTAAAAAAAACATATTTGAAAAAGCTGGTCAAAATTCATTGACACAGACAGCCACACTCATTCAGACTTTAAAAAGGTTAGAATCAGTATGCAACTTAAAAATGACCAAGTAATTTCATAAATTCTTTACTGTGTACCAGGACTTACTGTAAACTGCGAGTGGGTCTGATTTCTGGGATGGGAGCAACACCACAGACCAGGATTCTGGGCATGGAGCCAGTGAAACCTCACAGACAGAGGGAAAGATTGATCATCGGCCTTCGAGAGTTTGTGCTTGGCCAAAAAACAATGACCACGATATGATGACTCTATGAGACAGGGATACTTCCAGGCTGGCTCCACACTCCTTGCCTCACACCTCAGTGCTCAATGTAGCATGGTAAATCCCACACATCTTTTTATATATAAAGGTCCAACTCTGGCCTCCAGTGCATCTCAAAATAATATCCGTTCCACTATTGACTGAAAATCAAGCTGGCATGAACAGCTTGAACCCCAGAGCGTTTTTGGATCTCTGCAAGTCATTTGGGATGCAGAGAGAAAAATTTAGTCCAACGAACCTGTCACAGCCCCTAAAAAAAGGCACATCGGTGCCATCCAGACCAACCTAGTATCTCTGTGCAAAGAGGCCTAGCTCAGCATAAACGAGGCATAATTTGCTGCTGAACAGCTTGCCTCCTCCTGGGGTCAGAAAAAAAAGGGTGAAAGATGTCTGCAACATGTCCTCCAAATGCTGCGTAACATGCTGCAGCTAGACGAGGCAAAACAGAGCCAGAGCAAAAACAAAAATAGATGGTGAAATATTATAAATCTTTACGACATTCCAGTCGTGTTTAATTACAGAGGAACCCAGGCGCATTTAGAAAAGATTATGTGGGTTTCACTTAAAAGAGCATGACAAGAAATGGCAATAACTAAAAGAGATCATGATGAAAAGGGCATAATTATTACTCAGAAACAATGCTCCAGATGTGAAAAATAAATGTTCAGAATCTAGCATCAGATTATGTGGAGGGGGGAAAAGATCTGGATTGCTTTAGAGGTTTTCAAAAATCTTGACAACTTATAATTCCGTGCACATACTTCCTTTATACCAATCAGATGGAGCCTAAAGACACAGTGTTTAATTCTGATTTGCAGAGATGGTAAGGCAACATGTAAGAGGTCAGAGCAGACGGCAGAATAGGTTTTCTATCACAAATTAATTTGCAATCTTAGTGCTAAATCTAAATATATTAGGAGACCAGAATTAGAAAACAAAAATTTTATTAAAAATGTTACTTATTAAAAATGTCAGCGCTGTGCCTTATGCCAATAATCCTGACTTGATAAAGAGGACAAACACGTAATGCTAATTTGGATGTCATCACTGGGAACATTTTGTTTAAGAGCTTTCACAAAGAGAACCATTACTGCAGTAAAACTGGGTCGGTCTCTCCTTTGTTCCGTGGAAAAGAACCGCATGTGATTTCATTCATCTGCATTAGATTAAAGTAAGGACTAAAATGGCAAAAGCCAGGTTTCTTCTGCTAAACACAACCCGTTTTCACCACTTCAAACAACCGTTAACTCTTAGGTTGTCTTAAAGCTGATTTGTTCCAGCGGACTCTCACGCTGGCCGGCTGTTTTGACACAAGTACTTCAAAAAAATCTTCTCAGTCAGAGCATTAGAAATATGGTCATATTGTGTGCACACACATGAAAGGGTACTCGTGTTTTATTTTACCATCCACAGCCATCTGTTTTCATTATTCAGAGGAGGAAAGTGTTGTGGTCTGTGCAGGAATTGAGGTTACAGATGAGAAGGTTTTCTTTAAACGGGCAATGAAAAGGGCTTGAAGCATTTGAATTTTATTTCAGCATTTTTTGGACTGAAGATGGGAAGAGCATGGTAAACACAAGGGAAATTGACAAGAAACAAGCCAACATCAGTTGGAATAATAGAAAGTGCCACTGAAATGGAGAATGTTTTAATTTTTTTTTTCTACTTTGCTGAACATAAAAATATGAATAAAACAATATTGATCCCGATGTGTCTCAAAGTCACTTTGTAACTATTTTGACAGTAATTTCAGGACGATTGTCTTTTTGAAAGACTAATTTGCACACACGTTTTTAGCTTTCTGACTGATGTCTTGAGATGCCGTTTCAATAATACTAAAAGATGTTCGGTTTTCATCACGCCATGCATTCGTGAAGTGCAGCAGTTCATCCAGCATCAAAACAGTCCCCCCAATATGATGCAGCTACCACGAGGAGCGAGAGAGAGGGTTTTAAGTTGTAAGCTTCCCCCTACTTCATCTAAATGTAACAAGGGTCATCATAGCTAAAATATTAAACTTCAGTCTTGAACAAACTTGTCTGAGGACATGTCTACTGAAATTAAGTTCTTCCTTTTGCCCCGATGTGAATTTGTGGACTGTAATCGGTTCTTAAAGCTGCTTTTGAGTAAAGCTAACTTCATGTGCAAGCAGTCTTTCACCCCAGATAGGTTTGACACTTGTTTCCCTGCTGACGGCATTTGTCTATCAGTTTCTTGATCTCAAGAACTGGAGTTCAACTGTGTAAAGTCTAAATAAAATTAAATGCAGATAAGCCTAAAAATTTGATAATAATCCAACCGAGAAAGTTAGTAAAAGTAATAAGGCCATCCTCGAGTAAGTATCCATTTAAATATATTCTAACAGCTGACAAACTGATGGCTTCCTCTGTGTGTTCACAACACTGCTCTGGGGGTGGTGAAGTCAGAGGAAGGTACAAAGAGCAACGAAGAGTAAGAAAGTAGGGTGACAAGGCAAGTGGCGACGTGCGTCACAGAATGACAGACACTGACGCAAACTCGGACTGACAGAGAAAGTAAAGCCAGGTCGAGCTCTTGGGAGGTATTTAAAAGCCTTGCTGGTGACAAAGAGCGCCACGGTCATAATTCATTTCGTCTGGAAAGAGTGGTTTATAGGACAGAATCTCGTTGACATAGAGGACAGCAACCCTGCTCATATAACACAGAAACGCTGCCCCATGTCCTGGACTGCTGTACACAGAGCAAGCTGCTGACTGTGCACTTTGGGGGCTGCTGAACTTCTCAACAAAAGCCCTGTTGTCTCAGTCTCTCTTGCTCCCTCTGCCTATCACCCGCCTCTGTCTCACTGGCAAAACCTTTTAGCGTGCAAAGAAATATAGCTACTCACTGGGATAAAGAGTCGTGGTGAGTCGTGGTATTGGCTTGGAGGAACAAAGCCTATGAGTCCTAAAAAGCACTTGGGAGGGAGGAGAAGGAAGATCAGAAGTCTCAAAAATGAGAAAACAAGTCAAGAAACCAAAAGAAGTAGACGAAAAGACCAATATAAACTAAGGCATAATTAATTAAATAAATGAGATGGTTTCAAAATTTATGTCCAAGTGCATTTGTAACCAGATCCCTGGAATCTATTCTCCAACCATTATGTTGTTATAGTGAGGAGGGTGTGTTCAGAGTGATAAGCAGTGTCACTCTGATATCACGTTTAGCATGAAAATTTAAAAAAAAAATTAAAAATTATTTTGACCAAAAGTTTACTCTGTCTCTGTTGTGTCCTTGGACAAGACTCTTCACTCACCTTGCCTGCTGGCAGTGGTCAGAAGGGCCAATGGCACAATATAGCTGCCTCATTTCTCTCAATCTGCCATATGGCAGCTGTAGCTACAATCCAGTAGCTTGCTATCATCAGCATCCGAGTGTGTGCTTGAATGGAAATAACAGATTTCATCCAAAGAGTCTTTGAGTGTCCTCAAAATCGCTACACAAGGTACACAAGTCTGATGTCATAGTACTTGCAAGCCATACATCCCCTGACTCTCTTTCACAATTTTATTCGTGCCAACAATCTTCCATAAGGCTACAAGAGTAAAGTCCACAACTAATAGGTGTCTTGCCAACAGATTCCCCCCACCTGAGTATTATATCTGTGCATCTCCTTCTGAGTTACCAAAGACCTAAATGGGACATCCTGTGTAAGGCTCTTCTTGCTTAGCCTATCAATTTAGTTGGACGATTGTGACCAAAACACACCGACGTTCATAGTTGTAAAGTTTCAAAATGTGAAAATGTGTCACCGCTCTATGGATATAAATATGTAGTGTGCAGAAAACAGCACACATAAATCTGAGAACATAGACACTGCTTTCTATTGTTGAAAAGAAGGGTCAATACAATTCATTCATGGTCAATATTTAGCAGAAATCTTTCGCAACAGGAAAGCTGCAGTGTTTAGGTGCACAAACCTAAAAACTGTACCTCTACAGAAAACATAAAGCAGTTTGCCATCTTTGCCACTAATTATTTACAGCTTGTGGGCGCTAATCATTGCGTATTAATAGTGTACCTGCACCATTTTCCTTTGGATGATTTTGTACATGCGCGTCTTTGGAGGCTTTAGCTGGCACAGGCGGTAAAGTGGAGAACAAGAGCAGGCAGGCAGCATGAGACGAGGACATGCTGAGAGCAGGTTGCTATCAGCAAGACACATCACATTCAGAATACCTCTCCTCTTCTCTCACACCCTGCCTTGTTCACAGACACGCCACCGCTCTGAGGATTTCATCCCCAAGGATCCCTTTCCACCAGCTTCGCTGCCTGAAGGTACACGACTCGTCTTCAGGCTCTTATAAGACAATGTTAGAACGTTAATTAGATCACCCTCATCATTCTCTCAATGATGACAACAACAAAAATCTAATTAATGAAGACCGTAACTGTGAAAAGAGTAAGCCAGAAACGCAGCAGCTAACACAAATGACTGCAAATGAATTAAAAAGCGTGTCTCGCAGAGAAAGTTTAATCCCAGAGTGAGGAGAGCTGGGCTATAATCCTCTGTTGAATAACCACAGACTGACAAGTCAGACCCACTATAGTTGTGCTCGCTTTCTCCAAATACAACACATGTCACCTCCAGGGCCTGGTGCTTTAGAATAAAAAGGTGTGTGTTAAAGGGAAGCCCAAATCCACACTGCTGAGTGTTATTCTCCAGCAGCAACACTCAATACAAGTAATAAAGCTCAAGGAAGCAGTAGTGATCCTGTCAGCAAAGCGGCAAGAAACCAACTCAGCACAAGTTGCAAAGGTCTACTTTCAACCAATATACTAAGGCCAACTTTGCACCACTGAACAATAGATGTAGTCCTCCCGGGATAAGGCTGCTTGCTATGTTATGATTCGAAGCACTGCCTGCAAGATTGCTTTATTCGTGTGAAACACTGTATGCGTCTTCATCTCCTCCAAACTTCTGGATCTTCTGGCTCATCCTGAATTCAAGCCTCCGGGCCACGATGCCAGTTGTGAGAGAGCCACTGACTGGCTTTTAGTCACTAGATTTCCCTTTGTCTCTGTGAAACAGCAGCCAAAACCAGTGAAGTGAAGGCAGTAGCTGCGAGGAGAGGAAACAAATCAAATGGCAACACTGGCTCTCAGTCCTTCACATAATACGCTCATTGATAGACTGGACAAGTGGGGTGGGTCAATGCTGATCTGGTTCAGATCCAACAATGGCAGAATAGGACTACTTTGTGTAATTCAGCACTTAAAAATCTGCTCAATGCAAAGATCACAACTGGGGCCCATCAGGGCTCAATTTCCAGGCCATTCAGATTATAGAGTACCGTAACTTTCTCCTAAGCATCAGGGGTGTAATGGTACTGGTAATCAGCATGCACAAGAACCAAAAATAAAAATAAAACAAAAAATACAGTGATGTTTTAAACCAGACCACATGCAGTTGACTAAATAAAAAATAAAGATCCCCAGCCAGATCAGTACTGGGAACTTTTTGAAATGCCAGAAGGCAGCACTGGAGCAATCCTTCAGCACCATAGCAATAGTAGCTTAAATCTACTGTAACAGACCAGATCCCAGTTGCAGGCTGTTCAAAAAGGCTCCAGAAACAATCAAGCATCTCACAGCTGGGTATAAGATATTAGCAGAAAAGGAATTTATGATATCTCATCACTGGCTGGTACTATAGTCTATAGAAACAAACTAGAGATCCCTCGGCCACAGCAGCAGTTATCCTCCAAGGTGGTGGAAAATGACCAAAAACGATCCGGTGGGACCTCAAGATGCAAAAGGAAAAAAGGTAATGGTCAACAAACCTGACTTTGTGATTAGTGACATTATTTATCAATGTGGATGATGGAAGCATCTGGAAACAGTAACACGGAGAACTACAGAAATACAGTTTCTTCTGGTTCTGACAAAAGAAGCCCCTAGGCCCCTTTCTAGGGGAGCCGAAGAGGCTCTTTCTGGGGGGGAAGGGCTAGAAAGAGCCTGGCTGGTGACGGCAGCTGTAGTGCAGGTCATTGGAGCCCTCGGCGCAGTTACACCCACACTGGAAATATGGCTGCAACAGATACCTGGAGAAACATCTGACATCTCAGTCTAGAACAATACAGTTCAAGAAACCCTGCGAAAACCCCTCAGGCTCCTGGGCCTCTGGTAGAAAAATGAAGCTTGTGATGAAGAGCTCTCCTCCCCACCCAGGAAACAGAGGCGAGAGAGAGATGGTGTGCTAGAGTTTTTGTTTTTCTTGACTGAACCCCGACTTAAAGAAAAACAACACTTTCCTAAATTCCTAAAATGAGGAATTTACACGCCAAACAAGAAGTTTGTTATGGTATTGAATCAGACTCAAATATCAGATCACAGCAAACTTACCACATGCTTTCTGGTTTCAGTAGTTTAGATCTTTAGATTATTGTAATGATCTCCTTAAAGGTCTCAGGACAAGAAGAAAAGATGTATATCAGACATCCAAAATGCTGTAACCAAAGTCAACACCATGAAAATGAATCCTTTCACACCTAATTACAGCAATGGTTTGCAAATTCTACATTTAAAAGGTGTTACGGTTATTGATCTAAATGGTCTTGGACTGCAGAACTTTTAGAGTTGCCTGTCAGGTCTGGACCATCTAAATCTTTTAGATCACTAGAGAATCATTCACTCACAGAATCAATCAGCTCAACAAGTAGAGCCTGATCAGCTTCTAGGCTTGTCAGCTCTAGAAAACCTGCTGGCTCCTTCAAACTGGGGCTAAAAATATTATGAATTATAGAAGCTTTCTCAGTAAAAGGCACATATTGATCTATCAGTTAATTTTTATCATATCCAAGCAATATTTGTGCTTAAATTTTAACTTTGCTGTTTATTTCTCAATGCTACTTTTTCTGTTATATCGAATTCATTTCTTGTTTGTTTTTTTAGTTGTTTTTTTTTCCTTAAACATACTTGTGTTTATGATAGCTTGGAAAGAGCTATCATAAATATAGCTCTTTCCAATAAGACAATAAAAAAATATGAATGCACCATCATCACAGTTGTTCAGCAGTTTGGTCTGCAACATGGGTAGGCTGCATGCACACAGTCATGTGCAGGCTGATGTGGACTTAACATGTCAGCAGCACATCAGTTGCCATGGAAACAACCCAGACTACATAATGTACAAACTATAACGCCAGCTCATGACAAACGAGCGTTTGTGGTGGATTGTAGCAAAAATCGTTCGCATCTAAACAAAGCTCCAATGGGAGTGGATGACCTCGACTTCGGGGATGTTTCTGTCTTGGCGATTTGCTGAAGTCCTGACTCTCTGCTTTACGCGGCTGCACTCTACTGATTTAATAGTTAAAAAAAAAAAAAACAAGCTTCACGTCTTGCACGTTTTCCTGCAGCAGACCACACCAGATTACACTCATCTGCGAGGTCTATATGCCCAGAAATGAGGGATCGGCTCATGTCTGGATTCAAATCAGCAGGCTTTTTATGAGAAAGTTGGGGGTTCTGGGCTCTTACCGGTGGAGTGGTCCACAGGTCCACCGCCATTGTTGCTGAACAGGGCAGCGTACAGGTCAGGGTACGCCTTCTCCAGGGCCACGCACAGGTCGAGGAAATGGTCCGTCTCCTTGCTCATCAGCATCTTCAAAAGGTGATCGACTTTCTCGGCGCTGGACGAGCAGTTCTGGTCCAGCTCGAACCTGTCCAATTGACTCAAAGTCCCCGAGACTATCAGCAGCTCGATCACTCGGTCCGCATCTGTTATGGACTCCAGTAAGTTCTGGTGGCACTGGTCGAGCAACTCTTTGTGCTTTGGCTCCATTGCTATCCGCCGTAGTTCCGTAGCTTTCCCAGCTAACCCCCCCCCCCCCCCCCCGACGGCCAAGTGGATGTTGGGATCCTCACCGATCAAAAGTACCGAACGATAACCGAACTGAACTTACCGCTGCTCGCAGAAGTTCGTCGGAACCAGCACGGCATGCGGTTGCACGGGAAATCGATTTTTATAGCATATTGAAAAAGGCACAAGAAGCCATATTTGTTGCCCAAGGCTGTTGACTGCACTAAACAGCGATACATGTTTCCATCTTCCTAACGTGGAGCAGTTCCGGTCGGTTTTTGCTTCCCCGGCACGTTCTCGTCAACGGAACGCATTTTCCTCTCCTTCTGGGTCATTTCGGGCTCCTTTCGCCAACTCAACTGCTGGGAAAACTCACTTAACTCTGCCGCTGATCCTCAGTTACACTGTACCCTCCGCCATGTCTGAGCAACTCAGCAGCTGCTGCCCACTGTCAATCAACGGTCCGTGTATTTACCATAAAAGGTAAAGAGGGCGGCGTACCACACAAAACACGCCCATTTTTTTTCAATGGGCGTTGCACGTTATACTCTGTAGTGTAGGTCGAAAATCCCAGATGGATGAACCGAGAACCGAGACAATATTGTCCAGGAAAATGTATATGATTAAGTTGAAAACATTCTGCAACGTGTGTTCGTTACATCCAAAACGAGTAATCCTCAAAGTAAGTTAATCTATCATAATTTAACAACAACAAAAAATCTCATTTCTTATAACGTCTCCAAGCACCACCATTTCACCATGTATTTTAACATTGTGTTACAGCAGAAATTGAACCTTTTCTGTTTGAAATGTTCTTTTTGCGCCTTTTTGGCACATGTAGTAGTAGAAGGACCTTATGTGTCACTCTGTGACAAATTCTTAAACTATTCAAAGTTTCATAGAAAACACAAGTATTTGTACAACTAAACGGTCATATTAGGTCCTTTTAAATTAGAAAACACCTATAAATATGCCAAAATAAAATATTTTACGTAAAATGTATCGCCTGTCTGTAAACCAGCCACTTTTAGAAATGAGCACAAACTGAATAAAGTCAAACATCTTGATTAGGCATGGATCCATGGGAAATTTCTAGTGTATGTTAAGCTTGAGCAAAAATGCTAGAGAAAAACACTGTGTATATATATATATATAGTTTAACATACACAAACAATGTCATTCTAAAACTGTCTTTGTGGTATATATATAAAGACGGTTTTAGCATGACATTGTTAAACAATGATAGAAATGACATTTTTTATCCATAATGTTGTCCCTGCATTCAGTCTGAGCCTTACAAAAGCAAATAATTATCTGAAAGTAAAACTTATCAAACCACAAGCTTCATTCAGTATTGCAGCGGTCCTACTAAACAGTATGTAATAATTGCATCTGATAATATTTTCAATCAGAAATACAGCAAGCGCTTGTTCCCAACGATGCTAAGTTGTTGGAGTCAGTAGGCGTTTACTACCATTAGGCACAAAATGACTCATTTTCATTGCAATATTTTTTTTCTTAAAATAATGAACAAATGGGTTGGTAGCACTGTTGTAATGCAGCATGAAGGTCCTGGGCTTAAATCCCCGCTGGCTATGGAGTTTGCTTGTTCTCCCTGTCCATGTGTGGGTTCTTTCCAAGTATTCCTCCCAATTTAATCATGAGTTATCTTGAACATAATGAAGCACTGACCTTTTTGTGTGTGTTTCAATGGGATATCATGAATTATTTATTTGCTTTTTGCCAAATTTTGATGGTAGCTATGGCATGATCAATGATCTTTCAAATGTGCAACCTAGCCCAGACATTTTATTTGAAGAAACACCAGAAGGAAAGGTCACATTTGAGAGTGTGAAATCTATTTGCAGTCAGTTGCCCGGTCACATTTCAATCCTAGAAAAATAGGGCTCTGTTTCCCCGAGGAGCTGCATCCTGCTCTAGCTGGGACTTGAATGCAGTTTAATTAAACTCGAGAGTCTCTGCTTTAGGTCTGTAGATTTATCACATAAGAAAGCCTGCATTTTGTTTACTGTGTTAAAACAAGGCTAACATATTTATGCATTTGTCCGGCCGGTTTCAGTCGTAGTTAGTAGCACAAATTAGTGAAATTATAAAAAAATTCAATCAACAGAACTGCATCAAATCAGCTGTCTGACCACGTTAAATATTTTATTTAGTGAAAAATGCCGTTGCAATGATAAAATAGGAGGATTTACTTCTTCCTTGCATAACACCGTTGCTGTAGTCACAGGCTTATGCACCTTCTGAGCTGCAGCCAATTTCATAGAGTGCTCTGTCTCCATGAAGGGATAAAATATAAGAAGGCGGCACATTGTTTATTAACAACCAAGCCGTATATGGGGGATGACAAATGAAATGTGTATTTGAGGAGGATTTGTGCAACACAGTGTAATGACAATGGATGCAACCTGCTTCCCAAACTGCAGCTGAACAGAGATTGTTGGCACAGGGGCAGGCGACTGCAGGCATACCTCTCAAACCGTGACCTTATTCATGCATGCAGTGAATCTCATTGTGACATCTGCAACTCGCTCCCCTCCTCCCCTCTCCGTCTCTTTGCCCTGATGGCTACATCGCTTGTGCAACCATGTGCCTTCCATTTGGATGAAAAATTAATTACATTTCATTCATATCAAAGGGAAGCGAGTCCCCTCCGCTGACACACATCGGACAATTGTGTCTGTATCCCTTTTCTGAGGACGCTCATGTGAATGGAGGGCGGCCTGATGGTTTTTATCTCGAGGGTATGAATGTGTTTATTATTTAGGCGACTAAAGTGGGGTTTCAAATTGTCTGACTATTCACTGAAATATTGTTTCAAAGATTTGTTTGTGAGTACGTCTAGAACAGTTGAGATAATAGCCTTATCTTTTATTGAAGAGACCGTCAGCGAGTATATCCATCACTTATCCCGGCCCAATGGCCTCAAAGAAGGAAAAAAAAAATCCCTGCATTTTATAGATTTTTTTTTATCGCAAGCTCGAGTAGAGATTCAGCTAAAGCTGTCAGAGCTAAGGGTGGCAAAACAATTACTGCACTGTTCACTCAGTTTTCACACTCTTTTACTCACTGCATCACAGGAATGTATCTGTTTTATTCAAATCCTGCCAGAAAGCAGAGCATGATGGAGCTTCCAATATGTTGAGTGTTCACAACAAATAACAAAAAAGCAAGCTGTGAACAAAGGGGACGAGTTTATTTATGCCACTTGATTCAAGCTAATGGAATATTTTACAGCGACGCACTGCACTCACGGACGTCACAGCAGAATGTCATAGAATGCAACAGAGAATACAGTTCAATTTCACAGTACAGTTTCAGTACATATAAAGTAAAAAAAAAGTAAAAAATGTTAAATGCTCTTCTGTTTTTAAAATCAAGGAATGGATTTCAAATGATAATAGATTACGTCACTTAGAATACAACGAAATCTTTATCTTCAACAACCATTATGTAGACAGAACATCGATGACAACTTGAAACCGATAAAAAGCACATAAATAAGTGCAACTCTTACAAACTACCATTTTCTGTCAGATTCTGGTTTTGGACTCTGGCTGCACCATTGCACAACCATAATTTTCCACTCATAAAGTAGTTTCAGGTTGTTGGAAACATTCCTCTGAGATTTTGGAACCATTCTCCCCTGACCACATAACTGCTGTTCATTGGGTAGTTTTTTTTCATTAGTGTGAATGCTGTAGGCATTTACACTCGGGAATTCCTCCACTTTTTTCCATATACTTTTCTTAACTACTTCTGCATACTTTGTGCTTCTCAACCATTCAACTTTACCATATTCTGCTAATTCAGGACGTTACGGCTATGTCTATTGGTATTGATATCTTCTATGATTTATGAAATATTTAGTTCTTTGTGATCATCTTCATTTCCTATTGAAATGAGTTTAAAATCTCATAATTTCTGAAAAATTCTGCTAAAAGCCTGGCACAAAAATGGTCATTGTTATTAAAATTGTGTAATTATGTTGGGTAGTTAAGTGTTTTAACAGAGCGTTCTAACTTTTCTTTTGAGGTTAGAGTGTGGAGAAAGTGTTAGTTTCTCATAAACAGCCATCAGGTCACAGTTGGGGGTAACTGACCAACATTCTCCATTTTGCAACAAACTGTTGGCACATTGTCAAGTCTGTCTGAAACATGCCTTTTAATAGTTACTTGGTATATGCCATTGATGTGAGATTACAAGTTAAACATATCCTCAGCCTACTGCGTCCGAAAGCTTGTGCCTTTGAATTAGCAACAATGACAAGGCTGTTTTTATTCAATTAATTACTAAGACTCTGTCACCCATTTGATAAACTAAATTCCACTATACAGATGGAATTTCAACAATAACACACTGTTATTCTAAGACTAACCCACTAGTTCTAGCCGTGACGCTATCTTTAGTATTTTAGCTTGTTTTAGCTATCAACTAATTTTAGCTTGTACATGGGTTTTGTCACACTCAACTTGCACCTACAGTAAGGTGTAAGCTGTAGGCGCATCTTTAGTAGCATGTAGGCTACTAATCATAGTCTAAATTCTATGATTTATATTTCAACTAGCTTTAGCTTTTCAGCTAAAGCTAGCTGAAATGCTCTGCTGTGACCTTACAGGATAGGCTTGAAAGAAGTATTTTGCAGAGATTTCTAATAGGTTTTGGGTGGGATTTTTGCATTAACTGAAAGCTTTCACTCTTTTTCAACAATTTCTCAATATGCATTTTGTTGTCAATTTCTTACATCACTGAAAATTTTCTGCAATTGAATTCATTCTTCTCCAGTTCCCACAAAATATTTACAGGATTCATTCTGTATTTTCACAGAAAATGCGATTTCTTTCTAGTTTCAAATACTAGAAAAACTTGTTAAGTCCAAAAGAACCCTACTGGCAAAACAGTGATGCAATCTTTCTCAAAACACCCTCAGTAGCCTTCTAATTTTGAAATCTACTTCTAACACCAAGCACTTCTTTTTTTTTCCAAATGTATTTTACTGACATGCTCTAAAACTGCTCTTCCATGTTGGTTTTGTTTAATGTGCCAAAACCGTTTTACAGCTGCTATCAGTTCCACAAACCCCCACCCGCTGAACCCCAACCCCACCTCTCCATTATTGACTGCAGTGCAGTCTTCCTCCACACTACTGAACCCATCCAAGCGCAGCGGCCAGTCTTTGCAGCCAGGTGTGTTGAACAGCATTTTAAGTGAAGTCAACAAGATTTTTTTTAAAAAGTCAAACAGTTCACTGAACAGCCACACAAGTTGGCTTCAAGATAAGAAAGATGGACAAAATATTTATTTGTATGCATTGAGCAAAATGTGAAGGATTTAACAACAAAAAGCCCACTAGTTCCTGGCATTGATGCAATCCAACACCAAGCACTTTTGTGTACAGGTATTTTGTTGCCTGTACACATTTTAACCTTTGTTCACAATCAATGATCTAAAACCCAACACCTCACCATTATTGACTGTAGTGCAGATCCATATAAGGTCTGGAATGATCCATATTAGGTCTGGAGGATGGAAAATTACATCTTGGGTGACACTGTTAAGATTTTAAAATTACGTCACTGCCCTCTGCTGGCAGGGAAATTCTACAGTGCACTGGTACTATCCGAGTAGCCATGGAAACACCTTGACAACTCTGTTTTTAAAAAGTATTCAAAGACTTGAATAAACAATTTCTCATTTTTCAGGATAAGTTGATCAAATCTCTAAAGCTCTTACTAGCTGACAGGTTGTCAGTTCATACTTCCTAGTTATGCACCCAGGTTTTCTGTTGCTCTGTTTTTGCTTGCAAAGTCATATTTATTGGTGTTTGTATTATTCTGCACACTAGTGGTAAAAGGGTTGGGATTATGCATTTTAAAACTTTTTGTCATTTTGCAATTTAAACTTCAATGTGGAATTTGATAGGTTTTGTAAATGCTATGGGTGACATCACCTGTATCTTCACAGATGGTTTTGCATATTTTGCATTAACAAACCAAACGGCACTGAGTTTATTTTATTTTTTGTATTTGCAATTTTTTAGTTGGCATGCCAAGTTTTACAACAAACACTAACAAGCACACTGGCACAAAAACCCCTGAAATATCAGTTGCAAACACAACACAAATATAGTAAACAATAATGTGAAACTGGAGACAAGTCACTTATTAGATCATACATTTTCCATCATGACCCTTTACTTTGGTACTTCAGCATTTCTTGAAATCAAAAAACAAGATGATTTATATTTAAAATTTCTTTTGACATGTAATCATAATGGCACACTTGTAATAAAAATCCTTAAAAATATATAGCATAAGTTTAGATTTCAACATATATATGTCATGGTAGTAACAACCCATTTGAAAATCCTGAAAATATATGACAAATTGAAAAAAAGTACATAGAAAACAGGTGCTGCTGTGTAAATGTAGCGTTTAGAAGCATTGGCATGGTGAACAGGTATGTACTTTTGGATATAATTCATACAGAGGAGGCAGGAACATGACATTCATAGAAACATCTTAATGCTGCAAATGCACCCGACTGCTCATGGTCTACTGCAGGCTACGTCTCCTGTTCAGTCATTGCCACCGCAGAGCTTAATCAGCAGCTTCCTGTAGTCTCCTGACGTGTCTCCCTGTTAATTAGAAGAAACAAATTAATGTTGATTTGCATCTTGCAAAAGCATTGCATTTAAAAATAAATAAATACAATATTTCACAATATTTCTGAATGAGAATAAGTACTTACCTGGATGTGTGTGTACAGCGATTTTCCATAGTTCTTAACGTATTCCTGACGGATATCCAGCATGTCAATCTCCGAACGGGAGACCATAATCCGGATCAGGGTTCTGTCTTTAGTTCCAGCTCCCTACAAGAGTTCCATATTTACACATACTTAGATAAACGTTTGGACAAAATATACATACAGACATAACTCAATAAATTAGGATAGAATAAAAGTACATTTGTTTCAGTAATTCTATGAAAGGTGGAATTCATATTTAATTCTTAATGGTTTGATTATTAATGTTTGCTGTACCTTCATGGACTTGTAAAGTCTCTCTGCAAAGTAGCCTGGTGTATTTTTAATGCACTTCACTGCAAACAGACACATCAATTATTGGCAATCAAAACCAAAAATGCAAAACACAGCGTGCACAAAGTGAAAACCAGACTGAAACACATCACGCAAAACACAGCAAAAAATAATTACTACGGTATAACAATAAGAAAAACGGATGAAGGAAAATAAGTGAAACACCCTGGGAGGGAGGGAAGGGCAAACTATTTTTCTTTTAAAAACATGCATCTGATATGTTAATTTCTACAGTATCTACATATCTATCAAGATACGGCATGTCAAGTGAAATGAAATGAAACAAACCAACAACACCACAATGTAAACACATGAGTGGATAAAATGTGATATCAATATTCAAATTTAAATAGGTTACTGTACCATAAACCGTATAAATGTTTGCAAAATCAAAAAGAAAACAGATTATTAGCATTTTTAACATCAAAAGTAGGTCATGGGTCGTAAAAAAATATTAAAGCTGGAATGAACATTATATTTGTGCAGCCATTTCAGCAGATAAATGTTCCATCAAACATAATATGGTACACTTAAAAAAATTAAAAACAACAAAAATACCTATCTAATTTATTGAAAAATACCAACAGCTGTGGCTGCCAAAATTTTATTGTACTTATACCGTAGTTGTTGGTATTTTACAGTAAGTTAGAGACGTCTTTTTTTTCGTCTTTTTTTACAGTGTAGTCTTCCATGATAATACAGGTGGGGATAAAGGGGGATGCCGCCTCCATACAGCACTGAAAAGGCATCAGGAAAAACTGGAACCGGTGAGATTGTGTTCTACTTACCCACTGCCAACATGCCGCTCTCAAGGTCTCCAGACATCTCTCTGATGATGCTTTTCTCAATGTCTCTGCCACACATCTTCTGGTATTCATAAAACACTAAACACACAACGAATCAGAAACACAAACATTAAAGTGGAGATGTGAAGGGATGTAAAACAAATGACATTTTTAATGTTATTTGCGTGTTTATGTCACCACTCAGTTCTAACTAAATTAGAAACTCATTTGGAACTGGGATTCTTAAGTAAAGCCATAAAGAATTTAACTATGTTTTTATAAGTCAATAATAAAATATGTATTATTTTACTTTTGTTTTCCAAGCCCAAAGTTGTAAATTTAACCTTGCAATATAGTCACATTTAATAGAACCTCTAGTCTAAAATCAGAGAAATGGGCCAACAATAAATGTCCAACATCATGGAGCCGAGATTTTGACGGATAAATTGCAACAATGAAATGACTCGTGTATTAACAGGCTTGGCTGACTGTTACATTACTTTGTGTCAGAGGTGAGAGTTTTAATCAGCCTTGATCCGTTCATAGCATGACTCAGCTGTGCTGGGGCTGGGATGCATTTAAGAGCTGCAGAGTAGCAGCTCTCAAAGACTGAACCTCAGCACCTCAGCCCCACCGGCTTAAGAAGAGAGCTACTGTCCCCTGTTCTTCATGAATTTTAACAAAAGCATAGAACACATTTTCACAAGAAGCCTGGGCAGCTTGTGAACATGGGAATAATTGCTCTCGAATGTCTTTTTATGTTTGTTTTTTTTTTTACGTTTACCTGGACTGTGTTTAAGGGACACAACAAATACTTTCTTGCAAAAGTATCAATAGGTTTTCACATTTTGTCACATCACTCTGGACTTGAACTGGACCAATCTAAAAGACTTCGATCTCAATCTGAAGTCTTTTGCAGCTTTTCACTCTTTTCTTTTAGAATTGCCCTATCCTCAATTTCTATTTCCCTTCCCTGACCAACTTTGCTAGCCCTCTTGAAGAAAAGCATATCCACAGCATGTTGATGCCTCAGTCATGTCAAAGAGCTGCGTGTTTAGGGTAATAGCATTTTTGCATGGTCTTCCACTTGTTTGCTCCGTCTCCTACATGACTTGTCATGAACTCTAAACGTGTGGTTTTCTTGTAGCCAGTCTTCCTTAAATAACCAATCATAATTATGCATAAAAAATATTTTCAGAGATATGAGATTAAAAGGAACTAAATGCATACAAACTCCACACTTCTCAAATTTTTGTCAAAATGAAAAGAATACATCACAGAAAATCCCAATAAAATGCATTGATGTTTAAATATGTTGTGTGACAGAATAGTTTAACAAAAAGATATATTCTATTAAGTGTTGTCTTTGTACCTGTTCGGAGATGTGGTTTGCTCCTTGCACACAAAATGGCATTGAATTTGGACTCATCTGTTCCAAGTTTGTTTTCTCCAGCAGCATACAACGCCTGCAGCATAAAAAAAATAGCACATTAGAAAGGATTGATCCCAGCTTATTTTTTTTAACCAAGAACCAAGTAGGAAGTAAATTGTAATCTGTTGGCTGTTTCATGCAGCGTACAAACAGTAATCCCCAACATGAGATTGGACTTCACCTGAGCGTCTTGTTTAGCCAGATCGGCATCAATATTCTCTCTTTCATCTCGATTACCCTGCAAAATACAAAACGGCAATACACTCATTAGATTTGACACGGTTAGGGCAACAGAGCAGATAAGTCATTTTACAACACGGCTGTACCTGAGCCAGAGAGATCAGGAGACGACGGAAGTGGCCTGAGGTATCGCTTTTGATGGCATCTTCCAGGGATTTCTTATTGTCTGAAAAGAAGAAATAAGACAACGAATACAATCAACCTGTAGCTATAGCAAGCAGGTGTTGTTCCTGACCGATTCATATTTTTCCACCAAGACTAGAATATTTTGATGTTTCAATCATCTTTCAACATTTAATCATTCACTTTTCCCCACATAGCTTCACAGATATCAATGATTGTGCTTTCACATATTGAATTGTATTATTAGAAAGCCGCATATTCACAGTCCTGACGTCTCTTACTTTCTTTGTAAATCCGGTTTATTTCTTTGATTTCAGCATTGGAGCGCGAGGACAAGATCTCTATCATGCAGGCCTCGTCGGTTCCAGCTCCCTGTGAGGAAGAACAGAGCAACAAATATAACTCTTTTATTTTTTCTTTTCTTCCAGAACAGTTTCCAGCATCTGAGGATAAATGAACTCAGTGGAATCATCATGTCTCTTTCTGAGCACTTGCCTTCATGGCACTGTGGAGTTCAGAGGCGTCAAACTCAGCCGGGCTTTTCAGCATGGCCATCACCAGGTTCCTGAAGTCTCCAGAAAGCTCTGAATGCAGATCTTTAATCAGGTCCTGGAAGTGGAAAAAGAATTTGAAATGAATCTCAGACATCATGAGCTGGAAGCTCTGTGGTTAAGTCGACCTTAAGCATATTGGATCTTCCCTCCTTTTTACTGCTGGCACCAGCAGCAGATGTCTGCCTGTCGCTCATTTCAGTGGAACGGACTTGGGGCCATGTCTGTTACTATTTTTGAAGGAGGCTATTCTAGAAAGCAGCTCTGTAATAATAATAACCTCAAACAGAAACGTTACCTTCCCGTAGGACGTTTTGTAGGCTTTGAGTAAAGGTACCCGCTGCTTATTGGAGCGACTGCCCAGTAGGTCGATTATGGCCTGCTCGTCAGTTCCTGCACAGACAAGTCGGAAATGTAATGCCAGGCTCAAAAAACGTGGCCTAATAACATTTAATATTCTAGTTTTACAGACAAGTTTTATTTAATATTTCTCTACATTGTGATTGGTTCATCAGCCCAGAAAACTCACCAAAGCCCTTCATAGCTTTCCTAAGGACCTCCACATCTTTCAGCGGATCAGCTCCTGGGAAGTCTTTGATTGTTCCCCCCAATAATCGCTAATGTAAAAGAACAGAAATCAAGATTTTTTTTTTATGTAAAAATGTTAGCATGCAACAGACAAATTCATTTCTTCTACATTTTTTTGTATCCCTTACATTGATGGATGGAGCGACCGGCATGGCTCCTCCTCCTCCTCCATAGGCTGGCATTGATGGATTTGGTGACGGGGCTCCTCCAAAGCCAGGCATGGGTGGGTTGGGTGACGGTGCTTGGGGGTAGCCGGGCATCGTCTGTCCAGGCTGACCGGGAAAGCCCATCCCAGGATACTGTTGTTGGGGCATGGTGCCTCCTGGCTGTGGGTACAGGCCACATGACTGTAGGTTAGGATAGAGGGCACCCACATGGGGGGCAGGTGGGTACCCTCCAGGTGCAGGTGGGTAGCCCCCAGGTGCTTGGGGGAGCATGGATGAGTTTGGAGTAAATGCCCCCATGCCAGCAGAGATTTGGTTGTCCTGTGAAAGATTGGCATTTAAATTAATGTTATAATTATTCTTGATTTATTTACTGCAGAGAATGTGTAGCAGTTCACACCTTGTTTGCATCAGTAACGCATATCTGTGTCTTAAATTATGGATTAGTCCCACAGAAGAGAAACTTAAGTTATTGTTTCTCCTGTTTTTTTTTGTGTTATTGTTGAGGTATTAATTGATATGAGTTTTACGCATCCAAAGTGTGATCACGCTAATTAAATGCACTTTTTGCAGAAAATGAGAACCAAAACAGACATAGCGATGATGAAAACAATGCAGGAAAGAGAAAAGAAGCATCAGATTAATAGGAAAATATGCATGAATGAGATTTTAGCACATGACTGATTTTTATGCAGTAGAACGAGAGGAAAGTTGGCAAAGAAAACTGCAATGCTGAGAACTTTAGGGAGTATGCCTCTGGAGGGAAAAAAATCTTACCGTTAAATGTAAAGGCATCGGTTTCCACTACAGGCTGTGCAACTCAGCCTAACTGCAATACTTAATGCAATAACCTGAATACAGTGCATTACAAGTTTATTTTAACAAATGTATGTTTAACTAACACTTGAGGGCTAAACTCACCATGCCTGCATTGTATCCGGGGTTGGGATAGCTGCCAGGAGCAGTGGAGGGATATCCACCAGAGGGGCCGCCTCCCCACGAGCCTGCAGCAAAAAGTAAACATGCAAATATATTGTGGAGCAAAGTCCCCAATAAAGTTGACGGACATCCTCATCAGTGGATTTATTGTCGTTCTGTTTGTTTAATATCTTAATGCAAGAGTGCTGGACAGAGAATGGGAGCAGTATGTGAACTGTGGACAGCAGGATTTACCTCTCTTAGCAACAGCAGAGGTGTTTGCTTTTGAGGGGAAAGCCAGACTAACAAAGGGTCCCGTCTCATGACTGTTGTTGCCAGTAAACACAACTTGGCTTACAAATTCTGCCTGAAAGTGTTCCAAAACTTGAGCACGGAGTATTCTAGAAAATTCACTTACTTCGTTCATTTAATATCCCTTGGCAATCAACAAAGTGTTTTTGAATTTGAATTTCTAAAGACATGTTTAATACATTCTGATTTCCTTGCATGTATACTGCCAGAGTTTTAAATAACCTTTAAGTTAATAGACTTAATAGGCATTTCCATTAACCCATGTGTTGCGGCTTGGTTACTTTATCCATAACTTAAAAAAAAAGTATGCTCTATGAGTAGACAGCTAGGGAAAATAAAACACTCCCAACAGGCTATAACAAAATTTAACTTCTATCACAAATATCCAATACTTTACAACAAGGATGAAGTATTTTTGAGCTGTTCTTATAATTGTAAGATGATTTTTAACCCAATTATGCAATCTTGTAATTCTGAAGTCAACCAAGTAAAATAAAATGAATTTCTATTTTCTTAAAATGTTTGCTTACCTGTGGGTAACGGTGCTGGGTAGCCTCCAGCCTGAGGAGGGTAGGAACCGGGCTGTGGAGGGTAGCCTCCTGCTTGGGGGGGGTAACCGCCTGCTTGGGGGGGGTAACCTCCTGCTTGGGGGGGGTAACCGCCTGCTTGGGGGGGGTAACCTCCTGCTTGGGGGGGGTAACCTCCTGCTTGGGGGGGGTAAGCCCCAGGCTGAGGTGGGTAACCAGCTGGTTGTTGTGGAGGGTAAAACCCAGGCTGTGGTGGGTATGTGCCAGCCGGAGGGGGATATCCTGGGTAGCTCATTGCTTTAAACACAAAAGATGTAAAGCTAATGAAATATGATGTCTTGCAAACGTGAAAACATTTCACATTTGTGACATTCAAACTTTGTGTTTTAATGTGGGGGATTTTATGTGAACATAATGTAGAGCATTATTGTCTAGTTACAGTTTTCATTTATTTTGCAAATAAGTTTAAAGAGTGGCACGCATTTGCATTTAATACTTTACGTCAATACTTTGTAACAACCACCTTTCTCTCCAATCACATCTGAAAGTCTTGGAAAATGTCTCTACTGACTTTGCACATTTAGGTGAAAAAGAAACTTCCATCCCAGTCATAAGCCGTTTGCAACCTCTGACCAGCTTCCTCTACTCTGATGAAGAAAGCCACCCTCACAGCATGATGCTGCCACCGACATGTTTTGCATTGGAGATGGTGTTATCAAGGGAGAAGTGCAGTGCTAGCTTTTTGCCGCACAGCCTTTTGAATAGAGGCCATAAAGTTTTATTTCAGTCTCATTTAACAAGAACATCTCCCACATACATGGCCAACTTTGGAAATTCTTAATTTTCTTGGTTGGTTCCCAGATTATCGGTCTTCTTGCAAGATGATGGATTGAGCTGTGCTCTGCTAGATGTTCAAGAAATTGTTTTCTAACCTAATCCCTAATATTACTTTAAACCTTTTCTATACCTTTTATCCTATGTGCCTTAGTTTTCATGATAATGTTTGTTCACTAATTTTGTCTGACAAACCTTCACAGAAAAACTGTGTTTATACTGAGATTAGATGACATGGAGGTTGGACTTGCCTGAAGGCAATTTTATGCCCAGTTTATGTTAAGCCTAGTGGTGTGCCCATTGATCGGTCATCGATCATAATTGGCCAATTTCCATGAAAAGGTATCCGACTGGTGATTGTCGATGACTGTCTTTTGCTGCAGATCATGAACAGGTTTACCAGGAAGTATCAGTGATTGAAGAACACTTTTTGTTATGTAGCTTTGAAACCATTTTAAATACAACGAGGTACTAACAGGTAACTAGAAATATATTTTTCCCCCAATTCGTTTTATTTAGAGAGTAAGTAATATATGCTATACATGAACTGGTGGAAGAGTCTGACTCTTTATATGCTGGCAGCTGGAGTGAAAATATTTGAGTAAAGAGGAAAGAGAAAGTTTCCTTTTAGTTGAATTTGGTAAGAGAAGTCTGTGCTCCACTGGACTAAATTGTTCCATGGTAAAACTGACCTCACTGTAGACAGCCTTCAGCTTTGCATTCCCAGTAAAAAAAGTTTGAATAATCCCATAAAGCAAGTAAGATATCCAGTTAAATAGACACACTTAAACCAAATGACATAAAGCTGATAGTCTCTACTGTTCCTCTAGGGCTTTCTAGGATAGTAACTTCTGAAGTTTATTTATAACTTCTTCTACAAATATAAAATTACTCTCTAAACACGAGTTGCTGGTTTTCAAGATAAACAGCTAGGATTTACTGTAAAAAAAATTATCAAAAGAGTACAGGTATACAGTTTCCAGCTACTAACACTTCAAGTTCAAACAGATTTAATTTATCCTGCACGTTGTCAATAGAACAAGCCTCGGGCCTTTCCAAGACGTCTACAGTGGCGGAGACAAGCTAGCAGATTCACTTTAATCTAAGTAGCTTCTTCGGCTACATGGCCTTGTTCTAAGTATCTATTTAAATTTGCCAACTATAAAACAAAGAACCGCTGTAGTCTTAGCATGAAAGAGGTAGTGCATAAAGCTGGAGCTATGGCAACTACGTGGCTTAGCTAAAGGAAGTAACACAGGCTAACTAACAACTTCAAGAACGCAGGAGTAGCACACTGCGCAGATAGTCGACACGCAAACAGATTTACTCTCCATAACGCGTAATACTGAGTACCATCGGTTCTGATATTATATTTGAATTAACTTAGCAAGTACTTACTTTGCGTCCGCTTCTCTTCTCTTCCTGGAGTGTGAAGATCTGCTAAGGTGAAGTACTGTGTCAAATATTAATGGGTGGGACTCAAATTTTCCATATAGGGGAGCCGCCCATCCCTGTAATGACGTAGCTTTGACACGGCAACTAACAACAGTTTACTACGTGACACCAAGCAGCAGTGACGTCGAGGAAACATCATGTCATACTCTGTTATATA